>JAQIXI010001664.1:0-12744 GCA_034700165.1 Galumnidae sp. Gr-Ori-00277 | reverse complement strand
TTGAGACTAATTATATATTTAAGCCTTCGATTCATTGAAATCGTGAGGCAGTCCTCTAAAGTCCTCTACAGTCCTCTTCTCTACGCAAAATCAAAAGCTATAGAAAACCTGATTTCAATTTCTTAACCTCTAATTTTTGATCAAGGTAACATAAAATTCAGGTAATTGTTTATCGCAAAGTGAATTCCAATTCATTTTATTGCTTAAAATATCTGTTTTTAATTAGAGTCAAGTTTTTAGTTATGAATTATAGTTTGATTCGCAAAATACGATTCAATTGTGTGTTTCGTAAATATATTTATAGTGACTTTTAATAGACTTTTTTAGACATTTTTTTAAAAAACTTAATTTCCTTAAATAATAAATAAAATTTATTTGAGTTTACTTGAATTTACAAGTTTCTAAAATTATAATTAGATATATAAGATAACCAAGGTGAGAGCAATGCCAACAATCTTTCATTTGATGAATTAATGTCAGAAAATTCCAATAAAATATGATTCGCTTCTATTAATTATTTATGTTTAGAATAAATTAGATTTTCATAATATTTAGAAAATCATAAAATGTTAAAACAAGGGATAGAATAAAGGTTTCAAATAATGAATTAATCATTTATTGAAAATATTTGTGAAGTCTATGAATTTTAATGTTTTTTGTTCAGAAAACTTTCCCTTATTTTTAAAAACATTTTTTTTTTAGTTTTTTCCTTATCTGTCAGATCTGATCTTGCACATTTAATAAATTAAGCTGAAGTAAACAAAAACATAACTAGAGATAAATATTTTATGATTTTATTTAAAAGAAATATTTTTACAAAATTTTATATAATTATAAAAATTTAATAAAAATAAAACGATTTAAACAAAAATTATACAATTTTTAAATGTTATGAAAACCGTCTGTCAATTATCCGAATAATTTAATTTAGTTTTAATAAATTCCACTTAATATTTGCCCGAACCATATCCACCACCGCCATGTCCACCTCCATAACCACCACCACCATATCCACCACCACCACCACCACCATATCCACCGCCACCTCTGCCCATACCATTGCCCCTGGCGACCATAGTCTGTATATCTTCCTGAACGGGTCTCACTTCTTGAATGATTCTTCTGTAAGGAGTGATAACTTCTCTGACTTCTTGGATAACTGGCTTATTAACTGAATGGATAAGTTTAGTGGCCTCATCTTCTGAAGAGGTCTGTTGGGTTTCTCCATATCCGGGCTGATGACTGGACAATACTTTTAAAGCACTGGAGGCTGACCTAAAGTGTAATGTTATCGGAAGCGGTGCTGCGCTCACATCTATTACAGGCTCTTTGATCGGTTCCGAAATACTGTTCACATTTTTAACCTCAAGTGAATATTTCGATTTGATGGCTGCCGGGATAGTATGTCCGCTATAACTGTGTCCTCCACCACCATATCCACCTCCACCTCCACCTCCACTACAATACACTTGGCATAAGTACGAAAAAAGGAATAATAATATGAACTGTAAAACAAATAGTATTAAGTAATAATTAATTAGTAAATGTTTACATTTGACAAAATCACTCACTTTTTTCAACATTTTATTAAAGTATAAATTCGTTGATATTTATTATTTAAAAAATTTATTTCTCAATAAAACCTTTGTCTCAACAAATATATCCGAAAATCTTTTAAAGGATTTGTAATTTTGAATGTTTTGTTGACTGTTTTGTCGACTTATATATACTAAAAATTTTGCGTAAATTTTGTGTAAATTTTGTGTAATTAAAAATAATTCGTTAAAAATAATATTAACTAATTTAGTCATAATTTATGATCGATTGATTTTTTTTAGAAAAATAGAAAGTTTACACAAAAGTTTGAATTCATTAAAACTAAGTTGAGCTGACAAAAACACAAATGAACCAGGTTAATATTAATTAACACTAATTTGTTTGACAATAAGTGCATCAAATGTTTTATCTATTTTCTAGTTTGAATAGAATATGATTTCTAACACTTAAGTGAAAGTTTGGGTATAATTACTTCATTAAAAGAGTTGGAAAAAGTGTGTAATTTTATGGTCGGAAAAACAAGTTTTGTTTCTCATCGTTAGAATTAGTTTTGCTTAAAATACTAATTCCTTTGATTATTAGTTTGTTTTCTCTTTTTTGGATGAAATGTTTCAAACAGAGCAAAGAATATTAGAAAATTATTGTATTTATCAAATCAAATATAAATATGTTTTTAATTGTTGCCTCGAGTATTTTAATTATTATAATCTATATTAGTTTAATTTAAAGATTTATTTGTTTGAAACAAATTATGAGTTTTTATTGATTTTATTGTGTTTAAAGTGAGAATTAATAGAGGAAATCGACAATTATTCCAATTTCTTTATTAATTAACTTAGAAATACCAAGATTATGCCTAATATTATTGATTTGCTAACATTTTTAAGTAATCAAATTAAGTCAATAATTTCTCAATACTTAATATTTAGTAATCATAAGAATAAGTATTTAAAAAGATTTTTATTTTTTTAACTCTAGTAATGGTTAAACTCTAAACAGTTATGAACTTAAAGTTATAGTAAATTACAAAATCGTATTAAAAGTGTTGAAAGTGTTAAAAGTTCATCGAAATAAAGTCTAAACTTCTAAATAGTTTAAACTTTTTAAATATTATAATAATTTATATTTAAATGAGCAATGTCAATTCAGACACCGGGTGTCAAATATTTATTTATACTTATATTAACTTACTACTGAACTAACCAAGAGTTATTTTCAAATAAATCTTTTACTATGATTTGAATCATTTTGTTTAAATTAATTTATTAAAAGTTAGTGTAGTTCTCAATATTATGTATTTATGGCATTATTTCTAAATTAAGATTAAGAAAAGAAAATGATTATTCAAATAAGATTTCTCAGCGAAATTTAACAAGTTGTTTAGATTATCAAGTTGAATAAAAATTGAAACTGATTTTAATTGGCAGTAAATTTAATGTAAATATAAATTGATTGCATGGTATATATCATAAATATTTTATTAATAAATACTTAATTTTTTTAATCATCCAAATAATGTTATGTATGTATAAGTTAAATGTGCTTGCTTACCTCTCACAATATAACTTATATAAGCTAAATTTTGCCCTAAAAATATCTGAATTGACCATTGCTGATTTAATTAATTTAGACTCTAGGTTTTATAATTAATAGTTTACATAATATAACAAAATCATAGTTAAAGCCCATAAAGATTCCCATAATTTTAAAAATTTTATCAATAATTTGAAAATTCAAAAACCATTTCTGTTAAAATTATTCAATTAACCATGAACAAAGTTCTTCTAGAAATAAGTTGAAGATTAAATTGCTTTTGATGTGAACTCAAATTGCGATCAACTGATGAACAAAGAATAGAATTAAATAATAAAAAGATGAGAATTAAATGATAGAGAGAGGACTTCAAATGAAAAGCATTTAATATATAATGAAATTGAATTAATTTAATTCTCTTTAAACAATTTGAGGACAAAATTATCATTAAATCAGTCATTAAGTCTCTGAAGTTAAGAGAAATGTTTGAAATATTCGATAAAATCATTGCATTATTTGTTTACTAAGAAAACATAAAATCTGAAAAAACAAAATTATTGATAAATTGATCGCTGAATACATTTGTTTGAACAGAATATTTCAGTTCTAAATAAATTTCAAATATAACATAAGATTTAACAAAAAACAATTCAAAGCAATTAAAACAAATTGGATTTTAATATGGATTTGAAATTATTTTCGACTATTTTATTCTTAACCATAACTTTAGTTATTGGAAATCAGAAAAAAGCCGGTGCTGTCACTGACAAAAACAAACAGGAGGCAGAACAGGCTCGACTCAACCTATTTTTTGGTAAATATTGTAATGAAACAAATGATCAAATTCTCGAAAAGTTGGAAAAGTGCGAAGATATTCAGCCACAAAATGTATGATTCATTAAATATTTATTAACTTTTATTTAAACTTTGATTCCCAGATGAAACAAATTGAATTGGAATGCGTTAAAACAGTTCTTAAAAAGTCAACGAATCCAACCTATAAGGAGATTAAAACAGTGGAGTGCAGCGATGAGTTGGGACCTCAGGTATATTGCTCCAATATCTTTTTATCATCTAGTTACTAGATTCTAGTATATTTTCAACTTTTTATTTAGTTCGACGATTGCGAATCTGAGAAAATGAAGAGCTTGAAAATTAAGCCAGATGATCCTAAATTAGCTGAAATTGCTAAAAAGATCATGGTAAATATAATAAGGACAATAAATTACTCAATTGACAATTGTTTGTCTTTTTTGTGGTTTTTATACTTTTAGTCTGAATTTGATTTAATGATCTCTAATGTGTACATTAATTTGTATATTAATTAATGTTGTAAAAATAAGCATGATCATATAATGAATTGGTTTGAAATGCAATTCTTTTGTGGTTATGAATTAAATTCAGAACTAATTAATCACAATATATAAAATCAGATCTAATATTAACAGTTAATAATTAACTCTAATTTAAATATATATACTTTTTACAGTTCTGTGGTTTCGACTGTTATGGCATAAAACATGAATAAATTCAATCTATTATTTTATTAACAAAATTTTGATAAATAATAGATATAATAGAGATATAATTGAGAAAATAATTAAAATTTTAATAACATTTATTGTTTGTTTTGGCAAGTATATATTTTTCAGATTTGCTTTAAAATTAACAAATTTATAATAAATTAAATTATTTTTTTCATTAAAAAAAATAAAAAGTAAACAAATTCTTTAATTCTGTAAAAGTTATGATTTTCGGTCAAAAGATGTCAGTATTGAAGGAATAAAAATAACTACTTTTTACGTATGAATAACTCGTTATTAACCCAATTCTTGTTTATATATTAAAGTAAAACCGAAAGCATTTGTTTTATTTGAATTAATTTTTTATTTAATTTTTTTGTCGATTTTTTTAATATTTGGACAACACTTCGATAGAAAACAATTTTGTGTTAAATATGTTTCGATTTGAGGTTAAAACGAATAACTGATTGAAGGATAAAATTTGTTGGCACTTATATTCAAATGAATGCCTCTTTGGTTAAGAGGGGTTAGACAGGGGTTAGTGTTCTATAAGTCATGTCATATGAAAAGATATGTTTCGACATTTTATTGCATTTTAATAGAAACAAATTTCAAGTGAAATGAAATGAACACATAACCAATTAGCTGAACTGAACTGAACTAGGTGATCTAATATTTAAGAAAATGGTTTATATAAAAATCTGATTATATCCCTTCCATCAAGAATTAACACTATTTAATAGTTGCTTGTTTATATAGTAAATCCATAGGTAAATGTGGCCTAAATTATAGTTTGAAGTTTTGGTTCTAAAAATTTTGTTTAAAAATTTTCATTTAATTTAATTTAAAAATTTGTGTTTAGTTTTGGCCTAAAAATAGTTTTGGGTTTTTATTGTTTTGTAGGGATAGTTGTGTTGATTGTATATAATCTGAATTTTATTGTAATATCAGATAATATGACGTATTATATGATGCGATGCATTGCATTGACTTTTAAATGCGTTTATTTATGGCAACAATTTTGTCCCTTCAGTACAGAACTCAAACCAAAGTCACCAAAAGAGACAAAACAAATGTTTTTTGTCCGTATATTACGTTAACTATTAATATCACTTTTATGGGTAAATAATCAGTGAATCAATTTCTTTAGTGGACGTAATATATGCAAAGCTATCATTTATTGTCTCTTTTCTGATGACTTCTGGTTTTATATATAAATCCATGAAAGCCATAACCGGATCAGCCAATTGATGACGTATACGGTAGGGCTGATCCAACCAATAAGAAATTAGGACAAGAGATGCGGAGCCAATGATGTAAGTTGACTATCATATGCGTTTTGTTGACAACAGTCCCGGTATATCGACTTTTATGCTGTGCTATGCTATCAATGTTTTGGTTCGATAGTGAAGTGAGAGATAGAAATTGAGAGAAATTTTTGTAAACAACGAATACATTGAAAAGTGGTTTAATAACATTCAATAACAGCTGAGTTTACGGCACAACCATTTGACGTACGTTTTGTCACTTTTCAAACTGAAAACCAGTATATTATCGGCTAAAATCTAGTTCACCGTTTGGTCTCTATTTTTTACTAATAATTGAACAACCTCATTTTGGAATCTCTAGCTATATACTCTCCAGGGCTTCTATGGGCCGGCCATGGCTCGATTCGACCACAAGGGGTAATACCACAAATCCTATTTATTTTAGACGCAATTATTTTATTAAATCCTTTTTTTTGAGTTCAAATATTAATTTATCCTAAATTTTGGTGAAGTGTTTACAGAGTGTATCATAAATATATCGCTTTCAACATAAATCAATTATTTTAAACTTATTTTTAAGACAATTAAATGATTCTATTTTTTTGTCAAATTTGAACAAAAATATGAAAGTTTTTAATAATTATCATAATTTGTAATCATGTGATGAACCCTTTCTCACAAATAAAGCGAATTCAAAGATTAAATTAATATTTGATTTAAATGTTTAATATTATAGAAATATTAGATACAAATTGAGGTCAATAATCGGTTAATGGATTGAAATATAAGTCCCGGAAAATTTTAAAATAAAAGTGATGAATAGGGATGAGTCAATTGTCTAATAAAGGCTTTCCTTTCCATTAGAGCGCAATTTTGTTTATTGTTTATATACGCAGTAATTGTTTAAAACAAAAAAAAAATAACAGCAAAACACAAGTTTTTATGCGAATCCATGGATGAGAAATGGATGACAAGTTTACCGGCAAATCCATATTCACTATATTTACTTAGAAGTAAATTCTATATACATTGCCTAGTATGAATAATCCTGGTCTATTTAGAAAGCTTAGGATTCAATTGATTGATAAAGTAAATATCGGCCGACGATCAACAAGGTTTGATCATGGTAACGATTAAATTCTATTGCAACACAATTCACTGTTCAATCATTTTTGTTATAAAAAAAAGTCATTCACTAAAAACTAAATAATTGAAAAATTTAAGTTAAACTAAAAATGTGACCAGGTTTAGATTTTGTAGTGTTGATTAATTGCTTCAAAATTGACCTTTCTATAAAGCTTTAAATGTTAATTTGAACTAGCTCAATTTTACCGGGACATATAAACGTTTGCCGGTAGTAACTTTACCAATCAATATCATATATCCTAAGCTTTCTAAAAATACCAAGATAATTTCATTAGAATTAAGAAAGAACCTTGTTAAATTAAAAGTTCATATTTATCGAGTAATAATTAAAAATATTAGTATTGTTTAAAAGATGGCAAATATGCAAAACCTATGATTTCATCACTCGTTTAGTTTCGAATAGATTTTCTTTAAGTATTTTTAGTGATAATATTTTCGTGAATTTGAAAATAAAGTGAAGTGAAGGTCGAAATCTATATTACATTTGTTGTTGAATTCATGAGTAAAACCTGAAAATCTCTTTTTCATTATTTTCATCAAAAATTTTGGTTCATTTCCTAAACAACCAAAAGTCAAAGAATTGTCATTTTCTCAATGAATATAATTTATAAAATTGTATTAAATGTTTCTTTACATTAAAAAAAGGAAATGATTTATAAACACATCATTTAATATTAAGGCTACAAAACATTTATTTATTATTTAGCGACTAATCTATTGTCAACATTTCATATAATTTATAACTTAATATTAAAATTATTTTTAGTAACCGATAAGAATAGATCTCAAAATAATGAATTTAAAGAACTAAATCACTTTAAAACCAAATAAATCAATAAATCGAAGTTTTGTTCCGTTTTCTAATAGAGAGAAGTGTAGACTCGTATCTCTTTTTCTATGAGAAAGTGCGCGCTTTTTGAAGAAAGACATTCACTTTTAGACTATTTAATTGAAGTATTATTTTGAAATAAAAGTTTATTAAATTCCTATAATTTAATTAATGATAAGATTTTGTAGATTTTTTTTGGAGCAAATGTCAGAACCAATAGTTTCTCAAATATAATTATATCTCTTATAACTTCAATAATAATTCTCTATTATTCAGCCCTTATTATGTTTGATCATGATTGATTTTCTACTCTAAAGAAAAACTAATAACATATAACAATTAAGATGATAAACAATTTTATTAAATTATGTTGTGTTTAATTTTGCTTGTTCAAATGTTTAAATCTAATTTTAAACAATTTCTAATTTATAATTAAAATTTTGTTTTAATTAAAAATAGTTTTCATTAATTAAGTTATGATTTGAGGCCATATTTCTATGAAGTCTTTAAAAATTCGTCAATAATTTAATGTTTTGTTTTTGAAGCGGAAGGAAACGACGGACGAGTAATGACGACGTTTTGGACGACTGTATGGCTGCTATGGTTCTGATGAGTTTGTCATACAGTCCTCAATCATCCCTTTCCTCTCTATTCTCCGAAGTAAGTCTTTTACGAAATTTAATTGAGAGCAAAGACACGACAAAAAGTTGATAGTTATAATCGAAATGAAAAAATGTGACACAATTGATGAACATTTTCTAGGGTTGGAATTACTTTTAAAAAAATAAATTTACTTTAAATTGAGCTAGATTCTTCTATATAAGAAATTAAAAAATTTAGACTTTAATTGACTGAAATGAAACTTTTTATAAATCCTTAAATATTAACCAAAAAATATTTAAAACTAAATAATACATTAAAAGGGATAACATTTATTACTTTTTCCTATTTTGAGGTCATTTGAAAACCTGATAATATTTCCCTAAAATTAATCTTTGAATTAAATTTTATAAATCTTAGGAATTTTATTCGTTTATATTTTAATCGCTATAAATTTTCTTTAATGATTTATTCTGGGATAAAATATTTAGAATTTTTTCATTTACTTAATGTTTATTATAAAAAAAGTGGTAAAACTAATGATTTATTTTCATTGAGTTTTTCTATAAAATTAAAACAGAATTAATTGAGACACAAATTATGTGATTACAAGATTTATGAAAAGGGTTATTTTTATCTTAGTTGTTAAATTACCCTTGTATTATTGATAACAAAAAATTTATAAAATAGGATTTAAGTATACTATATATGAATTAGTTGGACATATATTCTAGTCTTCTCTCTCCCTCTCCTCCTCCCTCTCCAGTGTTTGTTATAGTGGTCTTTAATTGAAATTAAGTGCTATTTTATTGTCAAATAATTGCATAATTGGTTAAACTGTACTAATTTGAAATTTGGAATCTGGAGTGGTTCCACATAAAGACCTTTCCTTTAATTTTATGGCATAAAAATTTCCAAATAAACTGAGTTAAAGACTCTTTTCATCGTTAAAATGAGTCCAGAATTATTGTATTCATTTTATATATGAAAGTTTCCATATTTTAATATTTTATTAATACTTTTAAATAATCCAAACACTTATTATTGTGTTTTCATTAAAATATGTTAAATTTATAGCCCCGCATAATTTACCAGTGTACTTGGCCTGGTTGTAATCAACAATATGATAGTTGTCATCAAATTGAAGAGCACGTACGCACAAAGCATCTAGGGTAATTTATTTTATTAAAACATGAAGTGATATATGAATATTTGGAACAATTATATAATTATTTCTAATTTACAGACGAACTGATCTCAGAGACCAAGAAATGGATGACAGAGAAGAAGAGTTTTATTATACGGAAATAGAGATAACCGATAATTCACTGCCATCTGACTCTTCCTCGTCATCATCTCCCGGACCACAATCGCCGTCAGAAAGTATTGACGAAAGTTTTAAATGCGAGAGTCAGTCCCCAATTCCATCGCCGCATAACTTCTTCGCGACATCGGCTCCAGTTTGGAGTCATTTGGAAGATCACATGTATTTGAAAAATGGCAGACATTATGTTGAGGGCCGTATTGAGGGTCGACCAGAAATCAAAATTAAGTTAATCGGAAATATGGCTCAAAATAGTGTTAAAGTCGACAAAAGCGCTCCGATCAACATTCCAGGGATGTCCAACAATCCATTAAGAGAAGGCTATGCAAAATCTGCACCCATTGCGCACACATTACATTCATCTCGAATTCATTACAAATCTTTACGATTGAGTGCAAACCATAAGATAGCGATGAGCGCCACTCCTTTACTTCACTCCAGTTCACCGGTAAAGCAGTCGCCAACCAAACGGGTCAGAGGAGAGTCTCGTAAATGTCGTAAAGTTTATGGTATGGATAACAGAGACTTATGGTGTACTCAATGCAAATGGAAAAAAGCCTGCACTCGATTCACAGACTGACACCAATTGTCTGAACACAAAACATGTTTGAAATCGATTTGATTTCCTTTTCATTCGACCATTTATTCAGTAATTGTTTTCAAAGTTTAAATAACTTTACTTTTGGTTTTTTGTCAGTTTTCGTGAAAATCTATTTTTCAATTCAATGAAAACTATATTTAAAGCGAATCTTTTTGATCATATCATTCATTCATAAAAATCGCATTTTTCTCATTTGAAAAACACTTATTAAGAACAGAATAATTGAGTATTATCTTGGAATAATTGCCTATTATTACTAAAACTAAGAACTGTTTTTCCTAATGAATATATTGCAAGTATTTTGGCCTAAACTTACATTTTATTGAAAACTTAAATATTTTGTCCAAAAAATACTTATTTATTGGAGAGTTTTCTCATTTTATTTGAGTATTAATTTATGAAATCAAAGCCTAAATTGTTTTTATTTGTTTTAAGTTTAATATAATGTTTTTAATTTTAATTTTATAATAATTGTTATTTACAGTTGAGAATCGTTAGTGTCAACAAGACCTGGGATCAATGATTTGGTTAATTCTAATGTTTAGGTAATCAAATGATTTCCATAAACCATAATTTGTGTTTCGGGGAATCACAAATGATTAACACTAATAATTGACCATAACCATTGACCATAAACATTGACCAAAACCATTCTTAACTGTAATTCAGACATCAAAATGTGTTTAAAGTGTTGTCTTATTGTTTATGTAAATGAATGAAATCCGGTACCAAAAAATGAATATATTTGTCAGCTATTAATTAGTGGAGAAATTTTGCCAAAAATATTATTTTGTAAACATTTTTGAAATATAAATAGTTATTGAATTAACGATTGAATATAAGTTTAATGTTTATTGACGTTCAAAATATAGAAACTCTAGTTTAAAATGAAAGTCTTCAGTGAATACCTCAGAACACGAGTCGAGACAATATTTTATTTCTAATGATTTTGAAATTCATGTAAATATTCATTAATTATTAATCAAATTTTGTTGAAAAATTATCATTTGAGAAATGCTGTTAAACGCAAACAATAATTAACGAAACGTACAAAACTTTTGTCAAATGACTACGAAATGCCACAAATTTAATCGTTTGTATGCTTTTCAGCCCAAATATTATTTTTATTCAATTCTTCCAATTAATTGATTATCGGTTTTCCTTTAAAACTGTTATCATTTAATTACAGATATATATATATTTTGTGAAAAACGGAGCTTTATTTTTATCGTATTATCATTTATATGATATCCAGAAGAAGAACCCAATTTCAATCTTAATATTATAATTATAACAATGCAACAAGGTAGAAATTTGGCCAAATTATTGTACACAAAATCATTTAATTATTTGCTTGAAATTTATCTGATTTTAAACAAGTGCATTTCTTTGCATAAATATAATACCTTTGAATTGTAAATTGGTAGAATCACCTTGGTCAATGCATTGTTTTGTTCAACTTAATTGAGACTTACTTTTATGTCGACTCTCACTATAATTAAAAGTTTTAAAAGTTATAAACATTTTAATGACTGAAATGATTGAATGAATTCTGTTTAATGAAAATATTGTTGTTTTACAGCAGTGATGACAATTCAGACACATTTTAGGGCAAATGCCATTTCACATGAGCAAGCACATCACACTCATATACAATTAGTTGAATGAGTAAGGAAAGTATTTATTAACAAAAAAGAGTTATGATATATAAAATGAACTTTTTTTGATAACTTAATGTAAACAAAAAGACAATAATACTTGGTTAAAAGTATGATTTATTTGAAAAAGCCCTTGGTCAATGCATGTATTAGATCAGTGCATTCAGTAAGTTGTGTCTGAGTTGCCCTTGCTGTTTTAGAGTAAGAGAAATCAATAATTTATTCATATAAACAACTTTGAGATGAAATCTATGTATCAAAATATGTACTCAATATTTATTCAATATTTTTCTATTCTATCGATATTTAAGTCATTTCATGTCATTTGATTATCACTCGTTTATACATCAAATTATTTCTCATTTGTTAATAATATTTCGATTTTGAAATTAAAAAATATTTTATTTGTTTTCAAGTATTTATTCAATTATCAACATTTCATAATTAGTTTAGAAAATTGACAAGATATAATTATCAAAACAAATTGTGTGATAGAGAAGTATATAAATTCGATTCTAGGCTTTAATTTGAAGAAAAATTTAGTAAACTTTTGACAAATTAGTGTTAAATTCCCTAAATTATGGTTACATTAATTGTTAAGTAATTAAGTTTTTTCTAATTTTTTCAAATACAGTAGAAGTTCCCAGGTGTTTAGGGGGCAAATGCACAAAAATCTGTAAACAACTCAGAACGTCAACAACTGGG
>JAQIXI010001663.1:0-12754 GCA_034700165.1 Galumnidae sp. Gr-Ori-00277 | reverse complement strand
ATCAAAGATAAAGGAAAGACATTCGTTGAAAATCTTGAAGAGAAACGCCACGAACTGATCCAGAAATGGGAGGATAAATCCCGAGAATTCATAAATAATTTCCTCGAATTGTTTGGACGCGACGGAAGTATCGTAAGTATTATTTAAATTTGTGGTCAATTATATCATTTCGATTATTTAGGCTTCTCTTTTACAGCACAGAACAATAAAAAGAGCCCTCTCTCCAGCGCCGAGTCCATCGTCGAGTCCATCTGCGAGTCCTCACCATAACGGCAGTACCTCAAGAGCAAAGTATTTGCGTTCATTTTCGCCAATCGTAGAAAACAGTCAATTCTCAGACGAGGATAGCAGTGATGAGAGCGAAGATGAGGAGAAATTCTTTACGCCGACACACAAACGATCCCTCGAAGACATCCATTAATATTAGTTTAGAAATAAGTCTAAAATATTCTATTTTTTAGAAACATTTTGTGCAAACCATAGCTCTAGTCTTAAATTTATTATTTGTAAAGTTATGTAAAACATCTGATACTTTGATTTTAATGCACGGTTTGGACACATTCTCCTAAAACATATTTATTCTGATTATATTAAATATTAGAGAATAGAAAAGGTTTTTAAGTGAACCGTTATTTTGATTCCAATTTATATTTTATACCGACTTTTAAATTCATCTCAAAATAAAAACCCACCAAAAGTTCAAACAAAATGTTAAATATATTCTATTATTTTATTAAAAAAACAATTGTTTTTAAGCAATTTTATTAGAGTTACGAATTAATGTCAAAATTATATTATTTGTTATCGAATTTATAAAAAATGTGATGAAAAATATTAGTATACGATATATACATATTTGTGTATATCGTATGCATACAATATATAACTGTCCACTTAAGGTATAATTGGATGAAAGATAAGTTATATTAATTATATTACAATAAATTTCTCAATTAAATTGTGAATGTCCTAGTTAATTTTAATTTTTTCAATTAATTAGGAAACGATAAAAATTAATTTTATTTGAAGACTTCATCTGATCGACGATCGGATAAATATTTTAAAACTTATTTATATTTTGTGATAAAATTCCTTAAAAAATGTGAAACAACAACAAAATAGTTGCAATTATTTACCTGAAATTATCCGGATTATTCTAATCGCTTGAAATAATTGACAAATTCAAGAGCGCCGACGGCTTTGACTGTTGTTTATGTGCACCAGTGCTCACGATTTCCAATTGTTTCAAAAGTATTTTATTATTTAAATGCTTTAAAGCATTTTATTTCTCATTTAAATGGAAAACATTAAGTGATTATATCGTTTGCAAAATAACTTAAAACTTGTCGACACTTTTAAGTAATGACTTCTTAAAATAGAAGTCATTTCTTTGAGTAACAAAAAAAAATAAAGAATTCAATTCAGGAAAATATTTGTAAAAATTTAATTCAAATAAGAAAAGACTAAGAATACTTTTTTCAATTCCTAATCAATTTTACACATTCTTTAACTGTCTCTGACTTTTTGACACAAAATATCATAAATTGATTTCATTATTAGTTTAATCTTTTGTTCAAATGTTTGAGATCTCATTGAAATAAAAATAAAACTCATTTTTTCTTTCAATGAAAAAATATATTTCGAAAAAAAAGTCATTCATTAGTTTTAAATAATGTTTATTATCGAAGAAAAGCATTGAATTTAATCCAAATTAATTAAAAAAAGATTTGTTCATAAAATTAATCGAATAAGAAATTCAAAGGAATGTTCAGATTGTTTAGCAATTTATCCATCATTTATAACATATTGAATGGAAATATTTCAATAAACAATAGAATTTGTGTTTTCCTATAAATTGTGGCCTTTTCTCTGCTATTTCTCTCGTAAATGAATTCTTCGGAGTTATGAAGAATGCAATTAAAGTTAAGGTAATCCATCAAAATTGACATTAATTGATGGATTACTGCTTCTGTCAAACAATTCAATTGAAAACAAGGAAACTCGATATCAGACAAAAAAACTAAATTATAGACCAGACCTGATATAACACTTGAGTATTAATTTTAATTATTTGCTAATTTTGCCCGAATTTTATCTAACTTTCGCACAAATTGTGTAATATTTAGAAACATTTGTCCTTATCTCAAATCTTGTTTGGAATTTATTCAATTTATTAATTATCAGTTTATCAGATAATTTGTGTAATAAAAGAAATGTTTTCCAACTATTAATAGGATTTGAAATTAAATCAAACAAATTGGTGTTAACTGTCGTTTGATTCTAGAATTCAGAGCACTTTTCAGAAAAAATAAAACAATTTTTATAAACACTTCTTTCGTTCCATTAATTTAATAAATATTAGAATTATAAGATAAACAAGGTCAAACATTTGATCATTTATCATGATATGATTCGAAAATTTTAATTAACGAAATTTAAACATAGTATCGATGTTTTCAAAATTAGAGATAAGTTCATTTTTCTTATTAATTTGATACTGGAATAACCATGGCGAAATAACCATGACCATTTTGAAGATCTTAAGAGAAAATTCATGTATTGAATAAAAAATTATTTCAGATATAATAAGATATCATTTAATTACTGCAGTCTTTCCGATATTATACTTAAATTAACGCTTAATTAACAACAAATTTCATTTAATTCAGTTAATAATAAACAAATCAGATCGGAATCAATGCAATTACAGTCAACGGATTAAACGCTCGATTAGTTCTGTACTCAAAAAAAAAAGATATTTTTATACGATTTGGTTAATTAGTTGAAAAAAATCATTTGACACAAACTCAACGAGTTTTTCATTTTTTTTTTATTTCCAAATAACTCGAACTCAAAAATCATTGCAATTCTATTACATTAAGTTTTTAAGAACCGCTACTCTTATTACTCGACTCAGGCTTTTATTGAATACATTTTCTGGTGAAACAAAATTCAATTAATCTGAACAAAGTGTGAGTTAAGGCGAAACCTAATTTAATCGATCAATTAATCAAATAAATTAATTTCTCTTACAATGGACTTCATTTTCATAATATAATTATTTTCTTCTTCTTTTTTTCTCAGCAAAAAAAGTAATGCATTTTTTCCATCATTTAATAGATTTTTATCAAAAGATTTTTCCATAAAAAGTGTAACCTTTGGGGTCAAGAACTCAAATTATATAATTTAATTGATCATCGATTTGGAGAAAAAGGTTAAATTGTCGGACATCTATCAAAAGTCAATATCTTTAGCGCTAAACTTGTTTTCGTGTTATTACTATTATTTTTATTTTCTATTAATAGATTTAAATTTCTTTTCATATATTTATTTAAAACATTTTAAAAGAAAAAAAATTATTCTTTTCTTTATATTTTAAAAAAATTAATCTTAAGATAAATTATATAAATTGTGTGCATTTCTATTGGAATCCATTATTTAACTAATTTATCAAAGAATATAATAAGTCTTAAACAGTAAAGCCTTTTGTCTCAAAGTGTTGGTCGGCCTAAGAATCTTCAGCGAACTTCATATACCTTTCCGTTCTGTGAATACATTTAAGTTTAAATAACAATAGAATGCGATTTACTTTAATGTAATCACTTTTAATGAATTCATTTGATATACAATAGAAATAATCTCGACTTAAATCGACGTCAAATGTAATAAAAAGCGTTACTAAACTTTAATTGAAAATTCATCCCTTATATTATTACCTTTCAAATTTTATAATAGGATAAATAAGAACTTGCACAATTTTAAAATTGCAAAATCCAAAACCATTACTGATTACATAATCAAAACTGAAACCAAAAAAATTCCCACTTTTTTATTGAATTTACTGTTTTTATGTTAATTTATGCACTCATATATCCTTATCTTTTAAAATGTAAATTTATTACAAGATCAATCGAAAATCGTCATTATAGATAAATTAAGGATTGATAATTTGAGCATGATCATGTTTTCTGGAATTTCTCAGTTTCAAAGGACCGGTTGTTTAGATATAAGGATCATATTTAACATAAAATTTAAAAAATTCAACTGAAAAGTAGTTATCATTTTATAGTGAAATAAATATTTTGATTAAACATTAAATGCTTGTTTCAAATTAGATACACTTATCACAAACCACTGAACACTTTAATCAATAATTTATAATAACTATGACTAACCAAAAATTATAGCTATTTTGAACTTATTTGATAAGGTATTGTTTTATCATTAAACTTTAATGTATATATTGCAAGGGGTTATTGGAAGGGGTCATCACTAACCACATCATATTTATCACTTTTATCTTTTAAAAACTAATTGACTTTAAATTGCAATAAAAAGCATTAAAACACAATTTGGCGCCCAAAGTGTCGACTGTCGACACGTGTCTATACTTTAATTAAACAAATTATTAAGAAATTAATAAATTTATTTAAAATTAATAATAGTTTTGATTGAATTATGTTTTCAATTCTAATATCCAATACAATAGAAATAAATTATTATTAATTATCGACATTTCATTTCCCAATAAGTGTCATATCGTCTGTCAATTCATTGTCTACTGTTGGCATAACTTTTGTCATATATTTTTGATATAAATTGTGATTAAAAAATGAACGAAACATCAATTAATTTAGTGCACAATTAGACTTATGATTAAATAAATGGTAGAATAACTGATAATCAAACGAATGAACTCTGGATTGAATGACAAAAACCACTTTTATTTGACAACAAATGAATTCATATGAGAGGTATTGTTTGCATTAAATACATTAGAAAAATACTATTCTTTAAAAATTGTCTAAAATTAGTATTAATTTTGATTAAAATGCGATTAAAAACAAATAATTGACTCATTATTAATAACTATTATAATAACTATTTAACCAAGATGCCAAATGTATTTCTAGAAAATGTATTTTATCTTTAGTTTAAATATCATTTGTTTATGACCTAAGAATCAGTGAAATAACTTTTAATCTCTTGTTTTTATTAACATTTAATTTATTTGGTATTAAAAACTGGACTTTAATTTTAAATTATTAACTAAAAATATTTTGTCATATATAGTGTTGACTTACAATATCTATATTTGAATTAAATATAAAAATATAAGTTAGAAATGAGTTTAATATTTCTATAGATTTAAATTAATTTGAATTTTGATCTCAATTTCAATTTAAATCAAAACAAATTAAAAGTAATTCTGTCCATCAAATGACTATAGATTTTGTTTAGGAATGCAATCAATTACTTGAAAGTAATCAAAATATAAGAGTCTATTGAATTGTCATTAAGATTCTGAGCGATAATTTACTTGAAAATTATTAATCGAAATGATTTCAATTTGTGAGAATCGGTTGTCATAATTATCGCAAAATATCGTTGAAAATGATTTTTCATCGCTAAGAGCCGACCTCTTCCTCAGAACCAATGGAAGATCACATATCATATAAATGTATAGATTGTATACACAACTGTCCAATACATCCAAAATTAATGAAAAATATTTCAAACCGATAGACAACTTTATTAATGTTATACTCTTTTACCTGAGTTTGAGAACATTGAAACCAATTTTCAATTTAATGAAATGCTTTTCACTCTTATATTGAAAAAACAAATATATGTGAAATAAATTATAACTAAAATTTATAGATAATGTGTTCCTCACTTATTCTCTTTTCTATTAAAATCATTTGAATTTTCACTGAAATTATAAATATTTATTAAAAAAAATTATAATTATATTTTATTGAAGAAAAAGATGAGTTTTTTTTTGTTTATGGATGTGTTCACGAAAACTGTTGGGTTTAATGGAAGCAATCGATTATTTTCTAAACTGAAATGCAATCAAAATATTTGCATTTTATTATAGCAAAAGAAATAGCAATCAGTTTATTGAATATTAAAAATTATCGCTAATCGAGATTAGAATCAGTTCTCATTAATTATATTTTTTTAAGAATATTTTCTTTTATGAAATGATTGAAATTATTTCAAATATTATTTAAAAATAGCAAAAAAATCTTTTAAAAAGAAGAAGAGATGAGTTATTATAGACTAACAGAGATTTTCATATCCGACAAAAGCTTTACCGAAACGAAAATAAAAGTTTTCATTACTTTAAATCACTTATGGTTTGACACATAAAAAGGTTTGACAAACATTTGGATCCCATTAGACTCATAAGTGAACCACAAATTGAATATTCATTAAAAATTTATCGCTTTAAATAAATAGATAGTCCAAGATTATAGTCTAAAGAGAAAGTGAATTTCAGATGACTATCAACATCTCATTTGAGCCCCAGTCGACAAAATAAACTGACATTTATTATTGGAAATGTCTTTACTTTTCATCTCATATTTTTTTTGAGCCCAACTTTTCATTCTATGGATTTAAACTGTTTTTCATTTAATTTTAATATTAATAAAAATAGGGTCCAAATGAAGGTCTCATTTGCCGACCATTAAAATGATAATCGATGATATGAAATGACTAATTTTAAATTAAATTTCACATTTAAATCAATTTTCTTCTTCATTCCAATGGAGTGATGGCTCACATTAAGTGAAGAGACGACACATTTATTTTTTAATAATTTTCAATATTTTAGTTCCAAATATCTATAAAATCGGCGATTCCTTCAAAAGTGCTTCAAAACAATTTTTGCCTCAAATGTTAGTCTACTTTCAATTAATTTATTTATTTCATATTAATTAAAAGATTTTTTTTTCTAAAAAAAAACTTAAACTTCAAATTGTGATAAAGTTTCCGAAATCACGCGAATCGACATAAAATGATATTTAATATATATTTTAAGTTAAAAATTCTTAAAGCAAAAGATCGCCAGAAATCTGTGAACACATCAGATATGTATTTGACTTGAAGTTATTGAACCACTTCTCAAATGCTTAAGAAAAGTAGTCTTTACTTAAGATATCCCTCAAGAGTTTAATTTTAAAATCAGATGAAATCAAATCTGAAGGGAAAAAACAGTGAATAAAAAGGAGGAGCTCTTCATTTTGGATCAGTTGTTAAACGAAATGTCTCTAATCTAATGAATCGATGACAAAATCTCGTGATTATTCTGTGCCAATATTTTTCTCTATTCATTAACCTGTTTCTCATTTATTGCTTGATTTAATAAATTAGTTTTCTCTACAATTAGAAAATAAATTAGAATCCATTACTTAAAATACTAAATACTAATACTAATGAATAAATTATTTTATCGAAATTAAAATTAATTAATTAACTGATTAAATGTTTTTCATATTATTGACACTCAGAATAAAATCAATAAAAAATTCACAGAATTTTTTCTATTGAATCTAAATATAAATATTAAAGTCTTTTATCGATATTTCCATCAGTTTATCAGATATACTAAAAAAAAATATCTATTAATGAAATAAAATTATTCGCAAATATTTATTTCATTTATATAACAATTTTATTAAGTGATTATATTTTTCTGTTATGAAATCCATTTCGTAATGTAATTGTTGTTTAGTATATAATTTGGGCGCAGAAATGGTCTACAGTTTTATTAAAATAGTTAACAATTTTTGTTAAAACAATTTTAATTAGTGGCGACCGTTATGTTATTTTTTGGTCATTACTTTTTCTCTACAAATTACCCCTAATATGTATATGAGATAACCACTGGGGCTAAAGTTTAATCTTTTACATTTTAGATTATTTTGCAAATGTATTTCACAATCTTTTCAAATGAACTAAATTTAGACATTTTTTAAAGAATTTATAATTCTTTGAGACAATAATAATAATTACTAAACAATTGTTAGACAATTATTATGATTATTAATATAGTATTTTTAGAAAGATATGTTTAAAATCATGGAAAACCATCTTGGTTATCAATAAATTTTATTGAAACTCAAATTAATTCTATTTTTGGTCAGCCATAAAGATCTGACGAACAATTGATTGTCACGTATGGAGAGGTAATGCATATTTCATTACAACGATTATCCCCAGAGATAGGACTCAATAGTCATTATCCACTCATAACTTCATTGTGCGCTGTATTTGCCTTTTGTTATGAATTATGAACTTTTTAATAATATTAACGCAAAACTGTTCCCCACTTTTTTGTCTCTCATTTGTTTAGTTTCTAAAATTTCATAATAACTAAAACAAAACTTTTTTTGCAACAAAAATGAGTTAAAAGTAATTTTTGAAATTATGTTTCCATAAAATCCCATTAATGGCGTTTCATATCCTGGTCTATCTCTTGAGTACAACCTATCGAATCAAATATATTTAGGAATTTACATGTTTAACACCTGATTTTATAGTCCGTTCACCCGATCCTTATTAACATTATTATTGCGGATAAAACACAAACATTTTATTACTCGTCATAAATTTGATGTGAGGCCTGAGCTCTGTTAGTGCTCTGCCGTCTCTTCAAACACACTTTCGTTACGGTTTTTATCAAATAATATAAGAAAATATAAATTTTTGTTTCACTCTTTTCGGCTGTAAAAAGGTTTGATCCAAAAGAAAGTACAGGTATTGCAATGAGTAATAGTAGTAATAATTTAGTAGAGAAATAGCATCTCATGAATGCATAAATTGGAAAATCTTTGGGGTGTATAACGTATTTGGTGGGTCTGGTGGTTGTGCTCTTTGGCCGAGACTCTAATTCTATGCTCATTATGATTATCATATATCGAGGCATTACTTCGGAATAATAACAACTGATAAGAGTTTAAGCATTACTTTTTGATTCTATTTTTATTTCATATTTCATGCAATGATTTATCGCTAATTTCGAGTTACACTCCAAACGATTATTGTCTGCGAAGAATAAAAGCGGTTATTATTGACTTAATTTGCTTTTATAGATATAACACAACAATTGCTTAATGTGTTAATACTTTTTTTCATTGTTTTCTTGTTGTTAGAGTTCATTATGAAAACTCATCCAAACAATTTTGACTAACTTTTCTGCCTTTTCTGCCTCTACTCTATATTGTTCTCTAATAATAAAAACAATTCTTTAATTTATTTTTATTAGATTTTTATTCTTATTTTTAAGCCTTAAATTAAAATTCTTTTTGAGCCCAGGATTTCATTTCCAGCAGTGTTTCAGTTGTTGACTCCGAAAGAGTGTCAGTGCGGCTAAAATTTCTTCAGTCATTTATGACATCAGAGGCTACTTATTAACTAATTTAGTGGATTAGGAAAAAAGAAACCCATTTTTGATCAAAAGAATAATTTTGAGTCAATTCTGTCAAAAAAAGTAAATTAACGACATTTAAAGTCACCGATTCATAAGTCGTACAAAATAACAGCGGGTTTTCTCCTCTCTTAAGGCGTTATAATATTAAACCCCTGAGAGTCGATACAAATATTTTTTACTTGAAAACAAAATTATTTGGGCAAACAATTCTATTTGATCCACTTTATTTAGTTAGACCTTGGCAATGCACATTAGCATTGCACCTTGGCCATTGCATTCGATTTCATTTATTTTAATTAAGATTTGTTTCAAAAGATCCTTAAAAGTGCTTTAATATGATTTTTGAATTCTCAAAATGTATTCTAAGGTTTGGGTCGATAAACGTAAATGAGTTTCATTAGAAAACTGGGAGAAAGTCTTAGAATTATTGAAAGCAATAAAATTGATATTTTGGTCTCTCCTTGAAATGACAAACAGAAGGGAAAACAATTTATGTATTTTTGAGTGCATTAGCGAAACACTAAAAACTACAGTAAATTAAATCACACTTTAATTATATTTATAATAGTTATGAAGTTTTACTATACTTTAAATGTAAATCTTAAGACACATCGGATAATAGCCCGAGAAATAGCTCTCCATTACATACATCGCTATCTATTTTTGTGGGAAATTATCCGATAATTTAGTCTTTAGAGACAACACAATAACAATAAATAAAACTAATGTCCGAAAACCACAAACAGTTTATGCAATGATTTAATAGACAATTACTTCAAATGAAATAAACGACTCCTTTATTCTCAATACAAAACTCCAATGAAATCGATATTGAGATTCATAATTCATTTTTTACGCTCACCATAAGATCCGGTATTTTCTCATCATTTTTGCAAAAACTATTCAATAACTAAGTATTACTACATTTTTATTTATATTTAAATAATAAATATTTTTAGAAAAATAAAACAAAAATTATATTCAAAGCTTCGGCGAAACCTTTTCTCAACGAAAAGTCAAATAATATTTCGTTTACATTACTCTCTACGTAATCGCTGTTAAAGAAACTTATTTATGATTTAATTATATTTTTGACTTCAAATGTATTATCGTCTGAAAGATAACATTTTCTTCAAATTATATAATCCAACAAAAAGTTTTACATTTTATAATAAAATGCTTTACTTTAAGAGTTTATGTAATCAAAAATATTTCAAATCAATTAAACGTTTTATTATAGAATTTATTTGAAAAATATTTCAATAATATTCTCAATAAAACAGTTAAATGTTTTAAGAATATATTCACCGAAATTCTGATTAATCGTGAGATTGAATATAAAACTCTTCATTAAAACCGTTTATTTGAAAAATTCTACAAATAATTGAAATTATTTTACTTATTATTATTAATATTATTATTTCATGTTTTTTCATTTCACAAAACTATTAAACACAACTCAATAACTAATAAAATTTCCGCCATTACTTATGCTCAGGATATCCAGGGATGCATAGACTCTAAAAATGATAGCCATAAAAGTTATCTTCTAATCGAAGGCCTATTTTTAGGTATATTTATATACAAAAAAAATTAGAATAAATTGATGAAATTAGTCTTTTAAACACAAATGAGCTTGGTATTAAGTTTGATTTAATATAAGTTAAATATTTTAAATTATTCATTATAAATGAGCTTGCACAACTTTGCTTTTAGAAATAAACAGAAATATTAATAAATATGACTCGAAGTGGAGACTAAAAAAGTTATTTTTGATTAAAACGATAAAATAGTGAATCGGCAGAGAATGTGGCAATTGAATAGACCAGGAGCAATAGGAGCAATAGGAGCAAAGTATTTAATAAGCGGCACTTATTATAGAAACGAGTCTTCAATCCATCGGTTTGTGTTTATTCATGCAATTTAAGCAGAAAATTCTATTCTGAGTTCATTAAAGTCATGTCGGGATATATTTCGGCAAAACATGAGTTCGGCCTAAAAATCACATCAAATTAAAATTAGAAGAGAAATAAGTTTAGACTTAAGATATGAAGTGCTGTTTATTGAATAGAGGGCTCAATAGAATAATAAGGGATATGCAGGAGATATAGGAAAGAGATAGGAGAGGGACGTATTATTTAATAGCTCTTATAATAGCATTAGACAACTCTGTAATTAAGTTTTACTTCGAGATGTGTTCCGCTTTCGTGAAATCAAAATTTGATTATTCTTTTGGTGTAATTACGGATTGTTGTTGTGATCAACCAAAAGCTAATTACGATCAAAACATAAATCATAAACAATGAGATACCTGAGCCATACCAGACCCATACCTGAGCCTATGGGCCAACTCAATGAACATTATACTACTTTATTCTGTTTAAGGCTCAGCACTAATACTATTCTGACTTTGACTCTAATATACATTAGAAAGAATGAAAAAATTATATGATTGGCCAATGAATGATCAAGGAATTAATATGCCATTCAAACAACCCTCATAAAATTGAAGGACCTTGCACATCCTATCAAATGTAAAGTAAGTTATATTTAATTTTGTGCGCACTCTTCTTATCCATTCCTTTAGTCACTGAAGTTCTCTTCGATATAAACGATTGTGAATATGAGGTCATCTAATTATCTTAATTATAGGCCTTTTACTTAAGCTCTCCCTCTAAAGACCTCTAAAAGTGGTTCTCCTTATCTCTCGTGAGTTTTCTTTGACTCCAAATTAAAGTCAATTTTTATTCAAATTCTAAAAATTATAATTTGAGTTAATTTTTAGATTAATTTGTTTGCATTGATTATAAATATTTTAAGATAAACTAAACTATTTAAAAGTGGATATACTATGAATTTTTGCAATTAAATTATATTAAAATTACTCATTTTTAATATTATCCATGCATTTGATATAAATATGAGATCAAATTATCCCATTTTAACAAAAAAATAAATAATTAGTTTTAGTTTTTATGTGAATTTAATTTTGGTTTTAATTTTCCGCAAAAGAAAAACTGATTTTTCAAATGCGAGGGATTTTTCTTTAGTCTTATATAAAAAGCGAATTTATTTATAGAATTGACGGCTCATATGTCAACTGATCTTGCTTCTTTTTTTTGATCGAATGAGAGAGTGAATTTCAAGTGAAAAAAAAATCAGAAGAAAGAAATAAAAGTAAAAAACAAAATTTTATATCATTTGCGGACCGAATGAGTAAAGTCTCACTAAATTACGATTCGCTTAACTTATTCGCCAAATATTTTTTGTCGCATTCATTGCCTTAACATTAAAACACTTATTATATAATTTAAAACGAAATTTGAGTCGAATTTCTCTGAATTACTCTTCAAAACCAATTATACAAATGCCTACAAAAGTGATAGTCTGACCGGAAATGACATTTCTTTTTGGTGAACCTAATGGTCTTTCACACAAATGCAGGGCTCAAATCACTGCACTTTTATAGCAATTTCACATCAAATAACAACATTAAGAAAAGTCAGAATATAATACTGAAGCCATCAGTCGAAT
>JAQIXI010001662.1:0-12754 GCA_034700165.1 Galumnidae sp. Gr-Ori-00277 | reverse complement strand
TATAACTCATAATTTTGTATTGCCTTTAAGTGGAGGAAAGCTTTGCTTAACGTTAAGCAGTCGTCTGTGAAAAGTAGTGCCTAAATATCTTTGCTTTAATTAATTAGTACTAATAATTCAGACTTTAAAAATCCATAATACATATTTATCCTAGCTAATTTAATGAATATTTTATATAATGTTTACTAAATATGCTAGAATAAATTTAAAAATATTTGAATTTGTCAAATGGTTTGGCGTATGAATACTTGTTTGTTAAGAGTGTTGTTCGGACTCCGGAGACATTCATTAATAACATTACAAATATAAATACACGTAATATAATGTCTTCGATGTCGTGGTTTAAGGAAACGAAGCCGTCATTCCTCGAGAGGCTCTGCATTAATATCTTAAAATGCGGATCCATTCCAAAACACGTGGCATTCATTATGGACGGCAACCGAAGATACGCCAGAAAATTCCATTTAGACACAATTGAAGGCCACAAACAGGGCTTCGACCGAATGACTCGAATGCTTGAATGGTGTCTCGAATTGGGTGTCGAAGAAGTGACAGTATATGCATTCAGTATAGAAAACTTCAAACGCCCGCAACAAGAAGTCGACAAATTGATGGCTTTCGCTAAAGAAATGTTTGAGGAATTAATCAAAGAAAAGGATAAACTTAACGAAACCGGAAAAGCCATTCGAGTCTTCGGTGATCTATCGCTTCTTCCTGACGACATCCAGAGATTAGTGGCAGATATAGTACTGTCAACACAACACAATCGCCAAAAGGTTCTCAACATTTGTTTTGCTTATACTTCGACCCAAGAAATAACAAATGCTTTAAACGATTTACGAATTTGTGTCCAAAACGGACTCATCTTTGAGTCAGATATCACCGAATCATTGATTTCTAAGTTTTTATACACTAATCACTCTTCAGAACCGGATCTTTTGATTAGAACGTCAGGAGAGGCCCGTCTGAGTGACTTCTTGTTGTGGCAAACAAGTTATAGTGTCATTGCATTCTCTAATGTCTTGTGGCCGGAGTTTACGATTTGGGACTTATTTTATGCTATTATTTATTATCAGCGGAACTACAGTTCAGTCAAAAATGCGAAACAAAAGCACAGCATTAGAAGAAAAACCATTGAAAACCAATTTTTTAGTGAAGAGATTGAAAATAACACCGAATTTGATTCACAAGAATTTCTTTTGGAAAAGAATCAAAGAATTAACAATTGTTTACTATATTTAGATAACAAAAGACTCAATCAATTGAAATCTATGGCTAACAGAGGAATAACTGTTATTAACTGATAATTCAAACAAAATGTGATTTAAGAGATTTAATGTTTTTAATATTAATGAATACATATTTTCAATTCGACTTTTATTTAATATATGAATTGGAAATCAATTTATTAATCAATAAAATTATTTTTTAGATAAAAAATATTGAAATTAATTTTATGGGAAATGTGTGTAAACTATAATCATTAGAATTGATGCAAACATTAATAAATAGGCAAAAGCGTGACTTATTCGGGGTATTTCACAAATCCTTTGCTCAACAAATGAGTCAGAATTTTTGTCGGAATAATATTCTAAATTCTGAAACTTATTTTCTGAAAGTTTTGTGCTTAAAAAGGTTCCAAAAAAATTATCTAGATCATTGCCAACTGATTTTAAGCAAACGTTTTCACATGAATTCAAATTATTAGACCAGTAATTATATCTTGATAATATTTCTTTACAATTTGGTCTAAGTTTATAGTTTGTGTCAACCATTTCTAAGTTGAGGTCTTTTATTGCTTTCCATTTATTCAATAATTCTGTTTTCATTTCATGACTTTTACTAAAATAATAAATATTTTCTAAGTAAATTATACCTAGGTACTATTAAAAATATGCACTTACCTTTTTAAATTATAATCAAATAATTCCTGTAATATAATACCTAGGCTATAAATATCAACTTTTCTATTGTATTTTGATCTAGATCCAATTCCATCCTTAATTTCAGGAGCCATATATCTGATGGTTCCCTGATTTCTAGTGTGGGAACGGGTGACCAAACTATCGATTTTTGCTAATCCAAAGTCACATAATTTTAAAAATCTATTATTGTTTGAGTTCTGTGCGATTAAAATATTCTCGGGTTTAATGTCTCTATGCATTACTGGGGGTTTAGATTCGTGTAAGTATTCGATGCATTCCAACAACTCTTTAAACAATTGACACGAAATGAAATACTCGACGCAATCCATTGCTTTTCCTGATTGACGGCCAAAATGTTTTTGTTTTTCATCGATGAGTTTTCTTAAATTTTCAGAACACAATTCCATTTGTATATAAAGAGAATCGTTTTGTATCCAATGGTCGAAATACTGGACCACATAATCAGCGCTACATTTAGTTAGAGTTATGACTTCTCTTTTTAAGTCCTCTTTCTCTGAATCGAACATATCTTTAATGAAAGAATTTTATTAAATTAATTAAATTATTTAATCATTAATAAAAGTTCTTCACTCACTTCCAAATGAAATCTTTTTGATTGCAAATCGTTTTTGAGTGTAAATGTGTTTCACCTCATAAACAGATCCATAACCACCGGAACCCAATTTTTTTTAAAGTATTAAATAGATTTTTAAAACGATTACCACATCTATTGATATAATCCAAATGATCTGAAGTGAAGGCATTTGTTTTGTCAACAATTTTTCCGTCATTAATTTCGAGTGACCTAGGTGTGATTTTAAATTCTTGGGAATAAAAATCAAACAATGACTTATAATTTGATAGAAAAACTTTTTTCAAATTTGATGGATAACTAATATTCTCTGAAACTCCAGAAAACATTATTTAATTTTTATTTTTCTCGTAATAAGGAATTGAATAAAGAGATTTAACTTTATAATTGCTTCTAATTGGTCTAGGTGACTTCTGAAATGTATAACAAATTTCCTCTTCATTTAATCCACAAAAATAAATGAGTCCATCATTTGAGAGAAAATACGTTCTATTACTCGACGGACAAACAGATCCAATATTTCTAATATCAATTAATTTTGGTTCATAAATGCATTCGTTCTTATCTAGTTTATGACCAAGTTCACACCAGTTGTTGAATCCCCAGCTATAAACTAACCCATCAATTGTTAAAACAAAGGATCGATTGTGAGAACAATAAATGGTTTTTATAAAATATTTAGAAAAAGTTTTCAACAGAAGAGGTATTGCAATAAAGTCCTGTCCCTCTCGTCCGCAACCAATTTGTCCGAAGCTATTGGAACCCCAGCCGACAACATAACCCTCTGATGTCAGCGCTAAAGAGTGGGCACAACCACACGAGAGATGAATAATTTCATTCTCATTACAGATAACAGGACTGGGTTTGTGATACAGTCCTACAGCTATACCTCTTCCCAATTGTCCTTGGTCATTCATTCCCCAGCTAAAAACCTTATGATCACAACTGAGAGCCAATACAAAACTCTCTCCAATAAAGAATTGTTTGATATTCTTATTCGACAATTCCGGTATCTCTTCGGGCACTTCAATGGAGTCATTGTGTCCGACACCACAACAGCCAAAATCATTTGAACCCAAACTAAAGACTTTATCTTCACTTGTTTTAAACAAAACATTATATCCTTCGCTGTCACCGAAGACATGAAATATTGTGATCTGTTTTTTCTGTTCTTCACTTATTTTTGAACAAATTTTAAAACTCTTCCATATATTCGACATTTTCTTAATTTCAAACGACTTTTCTTTGAATTTTAAGCAAAACTTTGTAAAAATGACAATAAATCAGGATTTCATCAAATATTATATATAAATTCAAATAAAACGATCTAGAACATACACAAAATAGAGCAATAATATTTACATTAGGATAAGTTTTCTCAAAGTATTAGACAATTGATGATAATATTCTTGTCAAAAGTAAATATAGTAATATTTTGGTTACTATATTTATTAAGGGATGACCAGAGAACCCCATTCTTTAACAAATTTACCTAGAATCCATTTATAGAATAAATTTATCAACAGAAGATATACTCTAGAGTATTTTAAAGAATTCGATTCTTTACTTTTTGCTGACTTTCCATTTTTGAAGGCTTGCAAAAGTACCTTGTCTATTTGTCTACCTTGATTATATAGAAGTTAGACATTTCTAATAAAAGATACTTAAAATAAATAGAAAATGTGATAAATTTTTGGAGTTATACTATATATAAATAAAAATAAAGGGTTCAAACAGTTGTTGTACTTTAAGGACAAAATCAATTCGTTTGGAAATTAAAGAAAGAGATAAATATATTATTAATGATTGAAAGTTAGGATACCTTCAAATCCATAGTTTATATGAATTTTTGTTGTCATAGAAATTAATTTTCTGTTAATCGGAATAAAATGGAAAACAAATGAATGAATTTTCATATTTATTCGAAGAATTGTTAGTTTTGATTAGAAATACAACTTTTGGCCACAATTTTAGCCAAAATTCTGGTTTCGCTTCGAATAGTATTTAAATAATAAACATTTATAGAGAAGTTGTGGTTATTTTGTTTAATTAAATTTAAGTTATTATAAATAGAGACAGATTTCGGCGTTTATTAAATGTTTGTTAATATATAAAGAAATATTGAAAGACTTCTTAATATATCAATGTTTAAGAGATATAAGTCTTGTATTAAATTATCGTTTCAACACATTTTACAAACATTTCATTAATATTTCAATTAATGTTTTAATTGTTTCAAACATTAAACACGAGATATGGCTTAGAATATAATGTAATTTTAATTAACTAAAAGTTAATTTTACGTCAAATATATCATCAAAATATCCTTTCATTCAGTAGAGCCTACTTTTCGAGCAATTTTTCAAATTCTGATCCATATTTAAAATAGTTGTCGGGTTATTCAAGTTTTTTGGTTTTCAATATAAAAATCTTAATAACACTTAAAACGTCTTTTCACAGGAAAGTAGAGAAATGGTCCACAAATCAAATAACACCACAATTACCGCTTTTAACAGTTAGGAAGACTATGGGTTAGCAAAGGTTAAGCATTTACTCATATAAATAAATCATACCATGCTCATTTTATCCGAATACAACAAATTTATCAAGGTCAGAACTGTTCTCATATGAATTCTCCTTTTAGTAATCTTGCTAAAAATCACTGAAATTTGATCGACACAGCATATTGTGTTGAGCATTCAATTAGTAATTATTACTAATGTGCAAGTTCATCTTAATTTGACAAGTTAAATCAAAATGATCACAATTTCAACAGATTTGAAATGACTTTATAGGAACAAAATATAAACTTAATAAAACTTCAGTGTTTGTGTCCTTTTTCTGTGTTTATGTCTGTGTCCTAACAATAATCAATAAACTGTTGAAAAGCGGTTTTTAAGCGGAACTCTTATTTGAAATCATTTTCGAAATGAAAATGTTTTTAAATTCTGTGCCGACAGTTAACCAGAAAATAGTTTTTCAGTCAATCATAACATAAAAATCCATAAAATAATTACTTTAATCAAATTACTCTAATTGTTTAATTCATTACTTAATTCACCTAGATTAATTTACAACAAATAATTACACGTTTAAAAACTTATTGCACTAAACGTCCTTCAATATTATCTGATTTGATCAAGGTTCAAATAAGAATAACATCTTAATTCATAAAATGCATAAAAATTCTCTTTAAATAGAAAAACGAAATTATTTTTAATTTAAAATTTCCTCAAAAACTGAAAAACTATTTATTACTAAAAAATAGACTCAAAGAAAGTTATGATTTAAAACAAAAAACCATTTTCTGTGTCGAAGTGGGAATACCTGACATTCTTTTATATAGAGTGACATAAATGTAATTATTTTTTATTTCCTGAAAATTATTTCAAACAAACAATTAATAAAAATTAAGACAAATTATGTCATTCATTCGAATAAATAAATAAATAAATAATGAAAGATGACCAAGCTCATTAGGTTAGTTTATTTGCTAAATAATAGCTAAAACTTTTGAGAGGAATTTAATTCTATTTTACCTTTAAATAACTAAGAAGTGGTCATTTTTTGGGTCATCCATTCAAAAAAGAATAAAATAAAATAAAATTCGAAACCAAATGAAATGAAATGAAATTAAATAAAAAAAACAAAAAATGCGAACAAAAAACTCTTTTTTATTGTTCTTTAATTCATTTGTTTTATAACTTAAGAATTGTTTTCAAATCAATGTTTTGAGAATTTTTTGTTTTGAAAAGTCAGGCGTTTTTTGGAATTATTTCCAAAATAATCAATAATTTCAGACAAAAAAAATGATTCATAAATTAATTTTTTGCTTTCAGTCGCAAAACATAATATTTTGAATTAATCTTACGATAAATACAATTTTTGCGGTTTTTTGCGTTTAGAGATCAGGTGAACCCACTTTCGGCATATAAATCGAGGCGTTCGGATCCAGTGGTGATGAATTGGATATCTTGAGGCCGTTCTCGTCATTCATATTATTCATATTTGTCATATATTTTGTGTGATTGTGGTTATGGTTATGTCCGAAGACAGGCAGCAAACTGTTAACGAGTGACACATTATCTGCTAAACTGCCGTAACTGCCATTTGGTGTCGTTGGCATTACAGCCATCACTTCTGCTATTTTCGATTTTAATTCGTCGATTTCTTTTTCGCGTTGCATTAAAACCACTGAAACATTCAAATAAATAACAATTATTAATACTATAATAACAGTAATAATAATATATATAATTAACTAAAACTAATTTCAATTGAATCTCGAATTCCAATCAATTCTAAAACAAAAAATATATATTTAAAGGAATTTATAGATGTTTTGGCACAAACTTTAATGTAAGGTCTCTGCAAAAAATTGTTTCTCAACTCTAAATAGAAAACCAATAAAAGTTTATACAAGGGGTTTACTAATGAAAAAGTTAACTTTTATATGCTATTCTTGCTTGGTGATTCACATGTAAGCAACGATTTGCAGACTTTACATTTTTATACGAAAACAATCTCTAATAATAACTTATCAAAAAGAAATTGATTTCACTTTATTTGTCAAAACCTTTTCTCCGACTTATCTTCAGAAAGGATTCGATTCATAATAAATGCATTTAATAGTATTTCTTTCATTTATTATTAAATGCTTTAATTATACTATTGTTAGTCATTAGTCATTAATAATTGATTTATAGCCAAAACCTATTTTTATTCATTCATTAGTAGAAAATGGATTTTATACTCAATTCTCAAAATTCAAAGGGTTTTAATCATAAGAAATGGTTTTCAAAGAATACTTACATCGAGTCATTTCCAACTGTCGTTTGGTCTCATCCAAAGCTGAAAACAGATCCAATTTAAGTCTGGTCTCCGCACTTAAGCTTTTTTCGAGGTGTGCGTTCTTGTCCTGCATAGCAGAGAGCGCCGACATTAACACCTCGGCGTCGTCGTGAGAATTCTTGTACTGACGCAAAGCCTAAACACAGAATAATTGAAAATAAGTTAAAAGAACATAAAATTAGTTAAAAACGACTGACTTTTTCGCTTTGTTTGAGCTGTTCTTCTTTAAGCTTTAACTCGTGTTGAAATTGTTTGAGATCGTTATCTATTTCTCGTCGTTTGGCTCTACAGTTGTCTGAACACTCCATTCTGTTGGCAGCAGCGATGGCCGCAGCCCTGGCAGCAGCTTCTTCTGCTTTCTTGGCCTTCTTCTCGTTAGTGACCTGCATCTCAATATTAGCCTTCAATCGTTTTTTCTCTTCGTCTAAATTCTTTTCCAATTTTATAATCGTTTGTTTGTCCTGTTGTTTAGCGGTAACCAAATTATGAAGTCTTTGCTGGAGGTTTTCATTATCCTGCCTCAATTGTGCAAGCTCATTTTTCACTGAACGGTCGTCTGTCATAATTGAGTTCAGTTGTGATCTTAAGTCAAGTTCGCACTGACGGGACGCCTGAAGGTCTGCTTTCAGTCTTTTGATATCCGCCTCCAACCTATCGGTCAAAAAACACATTCAAATTAGTATCGGATAAAAGTTTGCTTTCAATTTTATTCATAAATACTATTACCAAGCTCATTTAAAACTATACCCATAATAATCAAATATATATTAAATATTTCACCTCTCCTTTACGTTGTATCATGGTCAAAACTCTAATATAAAGTAAATTACTTATTGAAATTACCAATTGATATCATTTACATATAGAAAGTGTAACTTTAATCACAACATTAAGTCATAAAAGATCCCCAATTTTAAAATTATTTGTGGCTATACTTTTTATTTACTAATATGTTCAAGCTAACATTTTAAAAATTCCTAATTTAAAATCAAAATTTTCAAAAAATATTTGTGAGCCATACCTGAGTAAGTGCTCATCTTTTATGACCGACAAATTGTTGGCCACAATATTTTTGGCTTTTTTAGTGCTATTACTATTAGAATTGGAGACATTGTTGGATGTGTTGGCCGGCGGAGAGCACTGATTGCTCGACATATTAACACTATTTATATGATTTGTGTTATTGTGAGTCCACTTATTATTATTAGATGTTTGATGTGATTGAGATACTGGCGTTACGGCACTGACGCCCAAATTGGACAAATTGCTGCCCTTTGAGTGCGTCAATGAAGAGGTGATGTTCTTCAAATGAGTCTTATTCGCGGTATTGTTGTGCTCTACAATGTCTTCGACATCATTATCGTTGTCGAAGTCATTAAGCGATGATATCTTTTTGATGATCTGATGCTCCATATATTGTAATTCATGTCTTAAATAAAAAAATATATTTAATATAAAATCTTTTCATCAAAACTAATATAAAACTAAAACTATTTTATTTTTAATATTAAGAACAAAAAAACATTTAATAATTAATGCACTCATAAATTGTATAATCAAGTAATCAAAGGAACAGAAATTAATTCAGTTCTGATTTTTGGAGTTTTCGTAATTAATTGATTAAAATTCATAAAATATTAAAACTCTGATAAAGTATTTAATGAAAGTCAAGTAAAATCAAATCAATGCCAAAAAGCATTGAAATGTAATTAATCTAAGCTTTAAAATGAAAAAGAAATTCAATAAATTGTTTTCAAAGCAATAAAAATCAAATTTTAAATTAATTGCAATTCTATTAAAACCCATAATTATTAAGTCTTTTAATTATACTTAAAGGAAAAACTTAATAATTGTTCAAAAACTTTGGAATCAAAATATTAAAGAAAAGACAAACGAAAGGTTAAAACTAAAAGCTTTTAAGAGTTGATATAATCATTAATTGATATTTAATTCTCTGAAATAATGTCCTCTAAAGAGCTTAGAAGACAAATGGAATGAACTTAATATTCTTTTGACCAAAAAAAGAGGAATTAATATAATCTTAGAGCTCAAGAAAATGAATGTAAAGTTAAAATAAAAGTGATGTCTGACCTGTCGATGCCGTTAGGAATCGATTTTTTATTTGATTCGTATTCACAAATATTAAGTTTATTTGTGTTCTCTCTGTTTGTAATAACCAATGATTTATCAGAATTTGTTGAACTGATACTCGACTTCTTTTGATGATTAGGACCGCAATGATTGACTCCATTCTGATGTATAATTTCTGTATCGACGGGTAAACTGGGGGCGGGCGGTGGGGGTGCCTCTTGAGGCAAGGCTTTTTGAAGAAGTTCTAAATAGAACTCATTTTCTTTGGCCACTTCTTTCTGCTTTCTTAACCTCATTCGGTAACTGACATAAGATTTAAAACCAAAGCCTAACGTCACCACTGGATAACCAATACTTTAAAACAATAAAAATATGAGTTAACTTAAAATATATGTAAAAATGCATTTAATGCATACCAATGAGCAGCGAAAGGTCGGCACAGGTCCAGATGAAAGGGTAAGTTTTTTAATTCTCTGAGTCTAACCGAGGCTTCTATATATACAAAAAGTAACCAAAGAGAGACAGTTGGCAGACATATGCCGCGCTCTGTGTGCCACACATATTGCACCCATACATAGGTGCTGGCCGCGAAGAATAACCAGTGAACCGGTATAAATAGGAAACAGATCATATCCGATGTCAATGCTATGAACACAAAAAATACTGAAAATGCCTGAAATGAGAAGAAATAACAAATCAATCGTCAAAAGTCATCAAAACTCATATTTTATTCATTATTTCATTTTTATCTAAAAATTTGATTTAAAAAAATAAGGGAAGAGAAGAGAAAAAGGGATGGATTAACACAGAATACTATTGACACTTATGTACTCTTGAAATAAAGATAAGAATCCCCTTATCTTTATTGAAAAATTAGTATTTTATCGAATAGAAAAAGTGATTAAAATGTGAGACATACCAGTCCTTGATATTTGAATGAGTCGTAAACACTTCGCAAAAGCAACCAAAATGGCCACAAATATTCGAATCGGAATTCGAGTATAAAGTCAGCAAGCAACACAAGAGCCCAGACGAGCAGAAATTTCAAATATATGAAAGGGCTGTAAATGAAAATTAAATTTTTAGTCAATTTTCGGAAAAACAAATTATTTGTCACTGTTTATCTAAAAGACCATGATTATTTAACGCTAATTCAGATTCTAATCGGAATAATTAAGTCAAACAAATCACATCTCAATGTCTTCGGAAACATTTGATAAATATTTCTGAATATTTTCAATGAGACTTAAACTTGAGCTCAAAACTAAATATTTGGGTTATAACTACTCTGACATCAGTGGTCCGAAGAGTACCGACAAATCTTATCGATCAGAGATAATCTGCTCGATTAATGCCTTACATAAACAATTTTCTCAGTTTTAGAATATTCTGTTTCAATCAATTTATATGATATCAGAATTACAGTAAAAAGTTGTAAACATTTACAACAAGTATTGAATGTCTTTTATTTGTCGAACAGAATAAAAACGTGACAGAAATGGACCGAATTTAACACTTTTTTTATTGGAAAACATTATCTCAACTCTTCTGAACTGATTTCGGTTTCAAAATTAAATGAAATATTTTATAATAAATTGTTTTAAAGATTCGATAAATGAAAAGCTTTTAACAAAAAAACTCATAAAAATTAAATATTCAATAAATTGTTTCTCACTTTTTTGTCAAAAAAAAAATTAAAACAGAATTCGTTAAACGAAAAAATTTTTTGAGAAAATTGTTATGAAATGAATATAAAATTAAATTTGAGTTTCACCACAAATCATGTCTTTATTAAATAGAGGCATTTGGAAAATGTGCATGTCAACTACAAATAGATAATTCTGCCAGCTGATTCCTGACTAACAAACAGCTTAACTGTAAAGGTATCCGGGATATGTTCTGGATATATGATAATTAATTAAAATTGTCTCTAATATTAATATAAAACAAATAAAATCAATAAATGATAAAAAGAGAGTAATTTCACTAAAAAAAAGTTACAAAAAGTGAATTATTTTCTGAAATAATGAGAACTCAACAGATGTATTGATGTACAGATCTATTGTCAAAGAAAGACATTATTATATCGAAACTTATCTCAAATATGAATATATTTATCAAATGTTAATTCATTGAATAAAATGTTTTCAAAACATAATTGATTTCAATCTAATATCTAATGAATGAAATCAATTAATCGATTAAATATGTCTTCAATTTATGTAAATATAAGTTAATGTAATGAATGTCATAAAAGTCTTATATCTATTTAAAGATAAGAAACTAATTAATGGACAAAACTTTCAACACATAAACCAATTATTCATAAGAATTGTTGGCTAATCATAAGATAATTTATTCTTAGAATCGGTTCCCTATTAAACAATATTCAGATATTAATTGATTTTGAAATTTGTTGGACAAGAGTTCCATTGATATATCACAAGATATTGACTAAAATGAAGACATAATGAATGGTATATAACCTTTGGTTGAGTCCATCTGCAATCTTGTTCTTTTTGTTGGCCCGTCTCAGTTTGGCTGCAGACAAATCACCATTTCTTCTCTTCATCACAAGTAATCCAAACACTATTGATGTTGAAAACTGGTCAACAAAAGATAGAAAGAGATAATAAGATTATAATCTGAATAATATGGCAGTCATTCAATGATAGTATGTATGGACAGAACGATAGAACAGTTGATCTGTTGATCAACAAATGGCTGAACAATACTTTCAGTCATTGATTAATAGGGAATAGATTTAAAAGAAATGATAAAAAATAGTGACAATTGTATTACTCGTCGATAATTAATGAAATGTTGTCCACAACTCTTAATGTTTTGTTTGAAATATATTCCGACCTCTGAATTGTTGAACAAAAAACGTTTCACTCAAACAACTATTTTGGAAATGTTTTGCAAATTCACTAAAATATGAAATTCACGATTAAATCAATATTAAAGCAAACAATCCTTTAATTGTATGGAGACTATAGTCTTACAGATAAATAAAGCGATTCAATGATTATTTCGTATTATTATATAATTTGTGTTTCAATTTCTGATGCATTAAATTAATGAATAGTCGAAAGCTATCTCTATCTCGAGCTAAGGCTAAGCCATAGAGACTTCCCTACAAATAATGGCAACCAATTCACCAAAAATCATGAAAAATCTCTGAATGATTATTAGTGTTACGCATGTCTCAGGACTCGAGTGTGTGGCTCACACGCAATACCACTCCAGTGCACTCCACCATCAACTCAGAGAATACCTGACAAATGTATATTAC
>JAQIXI010001661.1:0-12763 GCA_034700165.1 Galumnidae sp. Gr-Ori-00277 | reverse complement strand
GAGTTATCTCTAATAGTTTTTCTATGAGAGATAACTCTTTTTTGCACAAAACGATTCGACTACACAAATAATGTTTGCCACCTTAGACTTAAATGATTATAATTAACTTTTATTGAACACAAAAATAACGTTATATACGACTAATGCTTTGGTTTGGTTTCGGAGGGAAATCAACAAAAGTGTGTTTTTAGCGCGAAATCAATGAAACAGTTGTTCAGACATTTAAACACTTTATCTCATCATTTAAATGACCAAAAGTTTGTTCACCACTTTTTAAACATTTAAACAAATGACAACATTTTTCCATTTATTAATTAAATAAAACATTTAATGATTTCAAGTTTTTATTGAAATTAATGGAAAAAAACAAAACAATTGAAGAAAGTTTTTCAAAGATTGAAAAAATAGGTGAAGGAAGTTATGGTATCGTCTATAAGGCTAAAGACAAACACAACGGAACTCTCGTCGCACTCAAAAAGATTAGACTCGACTCGTGAGTTATTACATATTTTTATCATTTGTTTGAAAAGAGGTTATCCTCGACAGGGAGTCTGAAGGCGTTCCGTCCACTGCTATTCGAGAGATCGCTTTACTTAAAGAACTTAATCATTCAAATGTGGTACGACTTCACGATGTCGTTCATTGCGATAAAAACCTTTATTTGGTATTTGAATATCTCAACCAAGACTTAAAGAAACTTTTAGACAGCACTTCGGGCACAGGTCTGGCTCGACCTCTTGTAAAGTCATATTTGTGGCAATTGTTGCAGGGATTAGCCCACTGTCACTCACATCGTGTCCTTCATAGAGATCTTAAGCCCCAAAATTTATTAATTGATTGCAACGGAAATATAAAATTAGGAGATTTTGGATTAGCCCGAAGTATAGGTCTTCCCATTCGGACGTATACTCACGAAGTGGTTACCCTTTGGTATCGCTCACCAGAAATACTTCTCGGGTCACAATTTTATGGTCCGTCTGTCGATGTCTGGAGTATTGGTTGTATTTTTGCCGAAATGGTCACAAAAAGAGCTCTATTTCCGGGAGACTCAGAAATCGATCAATTGTTTAGAATTTTTAGAACTTTGGGAACTCCTGACGAGAGTATTTGGCCCGGAGTTTGTAATTTCCCCGATTATAAGTCAACGTTTCCTCAATGGACTAAACAAGATATCACTAAAGTGTTACCAACGATGGAAAGCGATGCCATCGATCTTCTTATGGTTTGTATTTCCTCTAAAATATTTGTATAATTAAAACCAATTATTTTACAGAAACTTTTGACTTATGACCCGAACCGAAGGGTTTCCGCCCGAAAAGCTTTGAGTCACAGATATTTTAAAGATGTTTCGATCAGAGCTCCAGATTTTCAATAATAACTTATTAAAGTATTTTCTGGATTTAAACATATGGCGGTCTAATCAAAAGACCCTTTTTTTGATCCTTTAATTTGTTATCCTGGTACATGTATTATCTCATATATATAACTCATTACTAAAGACTCATTAGTAATGTCTCTCTTAATATAGAGTTAATAATAATTTCTATTAATAATCGTTTAAATTATTTTAAGTTTAAAAACAAATTTAGTGCAGAAAAGGATATGTTTTTGTATTAAATACTAAATTATATCTCTTTATATGCATTCAATTCATTATTTGTTAAAAGAAGTCAATGTTTTCAATCCGGGCAACACTTTTATGAAACTTTAATAACATTTTTAAGAATCCAAAGTTAGTAACTGTTAGTGAATATATAAATGTTTAATCATTTCATTTATGATTTGTTTAAACTTTAAAGTATGAAAAAAGTCGTTTTCTGAGATTTTTATAATTGAATTACATTAATGATTATCGACTATCCAGGATATTTTGGATTCCATTTTAATCCTATTTAATAATATTGAAAGTATTGTAACTTTGATTAAAATTATATACAATTTTACACTTATTTCTTATATTGTTATAAATTAAAGTTATTATTAATAATTCATTTATCGATAATTTGAAAATAAGTGGAATCTCTAAAAATGTATAATTTTTGGCAAAACTTTAAATTCCATAAAATTCTCTTCAATTTAACTTATTTTTGAAATTATAATGATTTTGAAGAAGTGGTGACTAAATTATTTAATAATTAAATAACTGATATTTAATTACTAAAATTGACTAAAATTTCCGGTTAGTGACCAATACTTTGATTTTTTTATTAGATTAAATCACTTTATTAGCGGTGATTATCTCTATATTAAATTATTATTAATAATCTAAGAAATAGCAGTTATTTATAATTTATTATTAAAAGTATAAATTTCTAATTAGTTCTTATAAGTTATAACCGCTAAGAAAGGGTTAATTAATCAAATAATGAGTTAAGATGTAAGTCCTTAGACCAGACATGGAAGCTAAAAACCCCGACAGGCCTTTGTCCATAGCTCTTGTCCATAGACGAAATGTTAAGTTTTCAAAATGCCATGGGTATTTTAAAAGCCCATATTTGCAATCCCTGCTTAAGACTCTTAACATCTTTTAAAACTTTAATTATTTCAAAATTATTTTATTAAATAATTCAGTCTTATATTCAATGAATGAGTAGTTGTTATGAATATATAAAATAATGATTAAAGCGATGGTCAAAGAAATGCAATAAATCCTTAAAAATTAATTTTCATAAAAAATGAACAAATGTTTGATAAAAGGGTATAAAATATGAGTTAAAATTAAGAATTTCTAATATTTAATAAAATGTCGCGAATTTAGTATAAAATCTTCGCTAAAATTAAATTCTGTTTTAAATTAGAGATCAATTGAGTTGAGATTTAAAATTGTATTCTTAGACTTTCTTCACATTCGACCAAAAGGTTTGCCGCCATCGAAGAGGAAATTAGAGTTTGTGGTCAATAAGAAGAAAACGTTGAGTCCATAGACGACAAGTGTTGGCATAAATGTCAAAACAAAACCAAAGGCCCGATATTTGGGTGAAATTTGATATCCGATCCAAAAAGCGATTCTTCCGATCAGGAAATAAATGCTTAGGAGTGGTATCAGTCGGAGATTACTTTCAGACAAATAAGTCGATAGAATCAGTTGACTGATGGCATTCACCACAAACTGTTCCAAACTGTTAGTCAAAATCCTATTAGACTTCTCGACAATCGATTCGTGTCCAGAGAGAGGATTAACCGCATGAGTGAAGAGTCGAGTGATGGCCACTTGTGTTATACTCCAAATAATAGGCAAAACACCCAATACTTGGTATCTTAAGGTCCAAACGATGCGATCCGTGAGAGAGTGGATGTGCGGAATCGATATGTAGTGATGACCCCATCGGTTGAACGCATAATAACTGATCCCAAGAAAGATATATCCGATGAAAATGGAAATCAATTCACTTTTTCTATCGGAAGACGACTGCAAATCACTTTTAGCGCTCTTATCGGCTCTCGTTTTCGGTGGCATTACTTTTGATGAGTTTTTAATTGAATTTTAATGAATTTTATTTAAAATTAAACTTAAAATAAACCAAAACTCAGTTTAATTTTTGGCTCTTTTTTTAACGATTCGTTTGAATAAAAGCATTCAAATAAAGCGTTGCCTCAAATCTCAGACAATAGAAAACCATTGAAACGGTTGGGGAACGCCCTCTACACTACTCTGCCCTTACCTACACTACTCTGCCCTTCCCTACCCTACTCTGTCCTTCTCTACACTTCTCTGCCCTTCCCTTCAACAGATTTATAGTCAAGAGATGACGTAAGTGTGCTCTAAGGGAATAAACCTTTACACTGTATAACTGAAAAAACTTTTACATTAAATTAAAAGGCGTTTTATAAGTTATAAATTATAAGTTATAATCAGAGTCTCTAATATTTATTATTTCCTAATATTTGTAGACTATTTCAATGCTTAGGAAAAAACGGTTTTATATAATTACAGCCACTTTTGGTTTAACAAAAACTATTGCAGAACTTATTGAAAATTGAATGAAATATAGATATTCTTTTGTTAAATATGATATATGAAAATGAGTTTGGTAAATTAATCGGTTTTAGTTTAATCAAGGTTATTGTGAACTTGGTTAGAAATATTTTGTTGTTATTTATTGAATTTTATTTATTTACGCTTTAAGAAGTTTATATAGTAATATCTAAAATCCCTTATAAAATTCAAACTAGCAAGTTCACCAAGCTCATTTTCATATATCATATAAAGCATAAGAGTCTTTATATTTGATTCAATTTTCAATAAGTTCGGCTTAATAGTTTTTGTTAAATTGGCTTGTAAAATCTGTAACATTTTACGATTTATCTTGATTATTTTGTTAAAAATAGAGATAATCAAAAAATTCCAAAACACGTGTCGGCTCATTTTTCATGGCCTATAAAATGAGATGTAAAACAATATTTTACCATTTTGCTTAATTTTTGAGTTATGATTCATGAGTTATGAAATTTGACCTATTTTATATAATAATGCTAAAATTATCCAAGCTAAAGAGTTTATTTTTTGATGGAATAAAATTCAGTCAAAACCATAGTTGCAGTTAAAAAATAAATTTGATCTAGCATATGTGAGAGATTTTATAGCCAAAAATCCATTGCAGCGGGTTTTGCATTTCACTGTATATTAGGTCGATTTAGTGGAAAAAAATAATAAAATTTGATAATAAACTTAAAAATAAAAATTATTTTAAAGTTGCTAATACAAATTTCGGACCGGACCGGATTTTTTGGTCCGATTTGGTTCTCTAGTTTATATCTCTTAAACGGCTTAATATATTCATTTAAAATAAAAAGCATTATTATAATTATAATGCTTTTTATTTTAAATAATTTTAAATAATTTATAATCTATTTACATATGATTTAACTATATTTTCAACAAATTAGGTGACCTTTGAAATTTTGGGACATCTTCGAAGGTCCTAGTTACAGATCAAACCTGATAGGAATTTGATGATATAGTGTTTGGATATTTTAGGGGAAATGTTTTGGCTTATTATGACATCAAATCGGTTAACAAACAAAAAACTTAATAAAACTTATAATCAGAGAAACACATTCTGGAGCGGTTTTACCGTTAAACTAGCTAAAATTTGAATTTTCTATTAGGAGAAACAGAAAAATTTGCATACTTGAGATTAAATTTTAAGTTTTAAAGCCCGTAAACACCCGAAGATGACCACTCACCAAAAAGTGATAAATATATTTCAAAAGCGTTTTTTTATGCCCTAAAAGATGGCTGTTTCAGTTTTTTTTAAACTGACCTTTTAAAAATTAAAAGTTAGAAAAAATCGAATTTGGTTACTCCCGAGGCCAATATTTCGAGAACTAGTTACCGGACAGAAATGTGGTCAATTAGTTTTTTGTTTGTTTTGATGAGTACAACATATCATTCACTGTATATAAGCATTGATTTTGCCCCGTTTAGCCAGAAAACTTAATAGAATTTTTTATGGGTATATAATTGTAAAAATCGAGGAAATCTTTGTAATCTCCTAATACTTATTGAATATAAAGTTGTGTTCCTCTGCTTATAATAAATATCATTGTTTTGAGCAAAAATACCCCCTAGGGGATCCCTATAAAAAGGAGAATTGATTGGCACTAGCAATATTTTGTGGTATTTTGATTAAGGACATCAAGTGAAACAATTTGTTGCTTGGTGCATTTCGGTTAGACTTATAATAAATTCCCTGAAAATATTTTTTTTAAGACAAAATTTTGTGTACACTTACCCGTATACCAAGCAACGCTTACCCCTTGGGATGAAAAATCAGAAAAATGCCCCCTGGGATTTTGAAAACTTAACATTACGTCTATGGATAAGCACTAGGTCTGTCGAGGTTTTTAGCTTCCAGGGTGAGGTATTTTGCCAAGTACCACCCTGGAGATCAAGGTCTTTTGCCATGCTAGTAATTTATCCATGCTGATTACTAAACCTCGGATTTATAGTTATTTATTTATCCCTTTATATTCACTATAATAGTTAATAAAAAAGACAAAAGAGTTACTTAAATAGTTATTTATTTTTATCAAAAAGTCTTCAAAAATATTTTTAAAAGAAAATTTTTAGGTTTTCTTTTATAAATCAATATAACATACCCTCATATTTCATGTATTTTATAAAAAGCCAAAACTAACAAAACTAACCCTTTCTAAAATATTAATCAAATGATTCATATTTAGAAATTTAAAATTTTTGATATCTTACAAAAAAATACTCCAATAATATCCATAGTTTTACTCAAAATACCCCACTCACCCCTTGGAATCGAGACTTTTGGCCATATTTGGCCATGAAACTTTATTCACTATTAATTTTTATACTCTAATTGTTTGTAATTTTTAATCAAATTTTTAAAAATCGGCAAAATACCCCCTTGGAGAAAGATTTGGTAGTCCCCCCCCCCTATCGAAAAAAGGAAAAATCGAGAAATTGCAACAAATCGGAAAAATTTAGTGAAAACCCAGTAAAATATCTGCAAATAAGACAAACCAAAAAACTACAAAAACTAAAATTTACTGTTTTAGAGTGAACTTTTCGTAAATTGTCGGGGAATAAGTGGGGGTTTTTTTTGTAAATAATTCTTAGTTTTTTGCTTCAAAAGTAATAAAATTCGTTAAATATGATTGAAATGTATGTATAAGGAAAACACATAAAAACCACTTAATATGGGTTTTATATAGTGGTGGGTCTCGAGGCCAAAATCAACTCCCGAGACTCGAAAAGGAATTCCCGGTCGAGATCGAGAGTAGACTCGAGTCTCGAACGAGACTCGAAATTATTGATTTGCCATGTAAATTTTGTAATTGTAAATCAATAAATAATTTTTTTTAATAAAAGTTATTCAAATTCATTTAAATTTAATAGAGAACAGGGAATGCATTTAAATGATATTAAAGTAAGAATTTAAAAGCAAATACTTGTTGAATTTAGCTTGGTTTAAATATTTTAAAAATATTCCTTAAAATAATTAGTTTAATTTTATTTTTGTAAATTTAAAATATTTTGAATCATTCGAGACTCGTTCGAGAGTCACGACTGTACCCGATCGAGATCGAGATATCCAATTCCCGGTCGAGACCCGGGAATTCGAGAAACGAGACCCACCTCTAGTTTTATAGCGATTTTAGTGATTTTAGTGATTTTTCAAAATACCCCACCCTTATACCCACCTTGAGTTGAGACTTTTGGCCATCCCTGATATTTATTATTTTTGAAAAAATAGTTTAAATTCGGAAAAAATATAATTATAAAATTCATAACAATTTTAATCAAGTTTTTGACTGCAAATACTGTTAGTCTTTTTCAAACTTAGATTTTAGTTTTTTTTTCATTTGAAACCTAATTCTTGCTTCAAGAGGATCCCGAGTGAAAGACAACGGTTCCCATTATAGCTATAAATTTTAAAATTGTTTTCAATATTATTACGAACATATTTTGTTTAATTAAATTCATTCGAATACTAATATTAAAATTAATGATAAAAAATGTATAAAAAAATTTTAAATAAAATGAATGAATAAACTCATATAAAAATCAAGAGCTTTACTCATCAATATTGAACATTGTAATCATCTTGCTAAAGTTTAAAATTTATTATTCTTTTGAATTCTTTTAAAAAAGCAGCATTCAAATATTTTGGCATGGGTGTTTTTAAGATGGTTTTACCCAGATTTTAATTTCAGTTTTTAATTAGATTGTCTAAAATAATTTAACCATGCTATTCTTTTTATAAAATTCTGTGATTAAGTATAGAATACTTCTTTGGTCAACACTATTGATGCCGACCTCGGGGTCTCATTTTATTTATAACTTATAATTTTCTGATTATTTCATATCTTTTGAAATGAATAACAGGGATGGCCAAAGGGAGTATTCCGTAATATGCCCTTGGAAAATGAAGTAGTAGATAGGCCTCCCTATAAAAATTGGATCGATTCGAAAATTTTTCTCAAAAAGAGATAATTTGATGAATTCATAAATATTATGGAAATTTTTAATCAAAATAATATTAATTTTTTCTTATTATATTCACATAAATTATAGTCATTTGACACTAAAACCATATAAAATAATGACAAAATTAATTTTTTGATATTAATGTTAAAATTAACAGGGTCAGACAAAAATACCCCACCCTAGCACCCCCTTGAGAACTTTGGCCACCTCTGATGAATAATCTTTTGATAAATTTTTGAATTTTTTTTCTATTTATAGATTTCAATAATAAGAATATCTTTTAAATGTTTTTTTTGGGAAAATTATTGCTTTTTGTGAAATTGAAAAGAAATGATGAGATAATTAATAATTAAGAGTCAAAGTATATATCAGTGTTTGAGGTCATGCGCTTCTAAATATAGCATTAGTTTTGATTTTGTGCTCTGACTGTTCCGTTCAGTCCAATCATTGAAGTCGTTTATATTGGGATTAATGTGTCTCCAAATACTATCCAAACGATTCGTTTCTCTTATCCCTCAATCCTTTGGGGAGTGACTTCTCTCCGATGAAGTGATATCTCAAAGACAGTCTCTCACTATTAGCTCTATTTTTATTACAAATTAAGCGATACTTAAACTATCAAATATTATACCAACAAAATCATACATTGAATTGATTTTCTCGTCTTTTTGTCATTTTTTTATTTAAAAATTATAAAAAGTTTCGAAAGAAATTTTAGGGAATTTAAACAAACCATTCGATTGATCCGCAAAACAAAAACTCAATCTCTTTATCGACTGACCGTTGGTTTTAATATAAATATTATTCATTAAAAAAGGCTTTAGAATAGTTTTATTTGATTATTGATTCATATTTAAGTATATTATAATCAGTGCTAACATTTAATTAAAGTTATCGTTTGTTTGACAAATCTTAGAGTAATAAATCACTGATTAATAATAAGAAAACCATAAGATTTGTCATTTCATTTATAAGAGATGTCGGCCAGAGTTCACCCCATTTTTGTAATAAACTTTTCCGAAATTTCCTTTTTTACAAAAATGATGGAAAAGTGAACAATAATAGTATAGAATATATGAACCAAATGTCAAAGAAATACAGAATAATACCAAAAGCGATGTCATGAGTGGGCGGATGACTACAATCCAGTTGTAACGCATCGGAATTCCATAAAACAGCAGCTTTTGAGGCTCCCATTTGTCAGTGTTTCAGTTGCGTCACAATGTCTTATATCCAACGAAATCGTTCATAACTTCATCTTTTGATTTAACTGACTCTCTAAGTAAAGTCCATACCAGCGAAGGATGTGATGAAGACCACCTCAATATAATCCAATACATTTAAAGTAAGTAATTTTACATTTTTAATATCAGTTTTACTACTTTTCAATTAAAATATTAATTTGTTATACAAAATGTATGACTCGATAAGTATTGATTTCAAACTTTTAAATGTTATCCGAATTACTTTATTTTAAATATAATTCAAATGTTATATAACAGTAGTTATCGTTTTAATCAATATTTAAAATTATGGAAATTATTTTCTAAATTAAGCAGTTTTTTGTGAGCGGACGGAATGGAGTCATCAAGTGATGTGTCCCAACACTACACAGGTATTAGTAGTTAATACAATGTTTATATAGCGGTAGACTTTTTATGATTATTAACTTTTCTTATCTCTAAATATTAATTAAAATTTGTTGAAAATATGGTTTTTATCCCTTTTTCTATTGAAATTTAATCGCATTAATGACACGAAATTAACATCACATAAGTTTAATGTGCTTTTGTGTGGACCCCATCTCATCATTCCTTTGCAAATAGAGAGAGGCTTACAATAGACCTTCTATTTACTAAAGAGGGGTATCCAAGATCTGAAAACAATAGTATTGGTGAAGTGACGCCAAAATTTAATAAATGTATGGGTTTTGGACCTAATTTCTAGTTTTAATTTTACTATTCATATATAAAATGTAATTTTCTTTGTTTTTATATAATTTTCTGAAACCATAATAGTTAATTATAAAAATGTTCTTGGTCTCTTTTTATCACTGGTTATCAAAGGCGACAAATAATTGCGTAAATGGCGTTAAATCTGTCGACAATACATTGATTTGAGGGTTTCTTCTTTCAAATAAAGTCAATTCATTGATCAGAAAACGAATTGAAAGCATTGTCTCAATAGTTTTAAATGAAAAGTTGGAAATATTTGTGACTTTCTTTGAGTTCATCTATAATGGAGTTTATGTTCACTTTTATGACATTTAATTATCGCTAATTTATTGAAATATGAGAAGAAAAGAGCGATTTTTCCTCAATTTATTTCTTATTTTAGAATAGAATTAGTGTTTGGGTGAAACCGAACTCCAGTGGATAAGAAACTCATTACAAGTCAATCATAATTTTTGTCCGAAATGTACTCAATCACAGCCCAAATGTTCAATAAAGTTAGGCTCAGAAGAGATGGTATTTATTTGTATGATATAAAAGTCTCCTGAGATCGGATTTAGTGAAAGCTATTGTATTGCGGACGAGCCATCATTTTGTAACACTAGTCCTCACCGTTTGCTCTTTTCAAGTGAACCAAATTATGGAATTCAGTGGTTCGCGAATACTCTATGTAAAAGTGTCTCAAATTAAATAGTCAGTCATCGAATGCAAAAGCAGTGCCTCAACTCCGGTCTCTTCTGTTCTGTTCGTTCAATTCACGGATCATGAAGTCAGGGAATGTCTGTTCGCCTGAATTTTTTTGATAACACTCTCATTGTATCGAATAAATCATTTTTGTCATCAAATATCCAAATGTTCTTATCTTTTGCTTTATTTGATATAATTTCTAATTATTAGTAATCATTAGTTTTCAATACGTATTAAGAGTTTCTTCTTTTTTAAAGATTTGTTTCCAATCAATGAAAACGGATATGAAAAGACCAAAGACTTTCTTTTGAAAATCATTGATATATGTCTGGAATTCATTCGCAAATCAAACGACAGATCAACAAAAGTGTTAGAATTCCATCAACCGGATCAGCTCCAAAAGCTATTCGACTTTACAATACCTGATGAACCGCTTGAACTCCAACACATCATCAATGACTGCAAAGAAACGCTTAAATATCAAGTAAAGACCGGTTAGTCTTATATTCATTACATTCTCCTTTCATTTGTATATCCAAAAGTCAGGGATAGCCAAAGAATCCTTACTCCTGAAAAGGTTAAAAAGGAGATATTTTCAAAAAAATGACAAAAAATGTTATTTTTCAGTCTTAAAGATTAATTTAAGCGTTTTTAAGGCCACTTATAATTAATTTTTAAAAATTTTTGGTTTAAAAATTGATGAAAATTTGACTCAAAAAATAGAATTTACCTCAAAATGATAGGAAGAGTCGAATATTCCTATCAATAATCTATTATAGCTATTATATACACCTATAAAACAACTTGGCCATTTTGTTGTTTTCATACTTTAAAAATATTCATCATAAATTAAGATCCGCAAAGAGTCTAAGGTTTAATTAAAATGAGCAAGTAGAAAAATAAAAGCTCATTAAAGGCATTCTATATATTTTAAACGTTTTATTTAAATTTAAATTTTTTAAAGAATCAAAACTCGAATTAAAAATTTTATTTAAGACTTAAACATCTTTTTAAGTAATATCCTTTAAATGGATTTCGAAAAGTAAAGTATAACCTGCCAAGGTTACTTGTCTTAGCTGCCAAGGAGCAGAATAATTGACAAAATTTCCAAAATTTATTGCCAAAAATATTCTGTTTATTGTAAAAATTTGGCCCATTTTTGTCGATATATTAATTGCATAAAAGGCAGTGTCAGCTGTTGACGACAGTAAGCGCACAACCATTAAATTGATTTGATTCGAGCATAATTTTATACTGAAAAGATGCGATTATGAAAAGGGCGAACGTCTAAACGAGTAGTTTAGCGCTACTCCCGTTTCGGTTTAGTATTAATAAATACATGACTTCGGAAAAAATCAAATCCAAAACATTTGGCCTCAAAACCATTGCTATTGAGTGAAAGGACAGAAAAGTAGCAAATTTTCACTTTGGGTTTGTATGAACTTATTTTTAATAAGCGGTTATTTGACGCGTATATCATCTGAATTGGAGTGGAGTCAAAGTCAGAGTCAGAGTCAGAGCTAACGAATGGTTTCATTCGAAACTATAAACTCTTCTTTTATTCTTTTGTGAAATTTAATATCAGTTTCTAATATTAAAGCCATAACTATATGTTGTCTCTGGAAGTGGAGGTGACGTATAATGGAGTGGAGCGAAGATATTGCAAAAATATTTGTGCGACAATTAATTGTAATTTTGTTCGCATGACTTTTGAGTCAGTGCTACGTATCAGTTGTCAGCGCCGCGAAACACTTATTCATTTGAGTCTTTCCAATACTAGCACTGGTCTATTGCCTGAGTTTTTCCACTCAGAGTCTCTTCACTTGAAGTTATGAGTGAGTGAACGGCTCTAATCCGCTTATTTGTCACAAATAATAACATACAAAGAGACACAAGAAGTGAACGAAATCACAGAACGAATATAAGTACCATTGATTGCAAAGTGTATGAACGACACACGACTCGCACAAAATGGGTGCTTATATTCGGCATCACTTACTCTTTAAATCATTTTATATCGTTGAGTGGCTTCACTCATCTCTTAGGGCCTATTCTTCCATCAATTACTTCTTCTCTTATAACTAAGGATTTCATTATTTTAACCGTTATTTAAACAAAATATTAATAATTTTTTAATATTAAAGAGAGAGAGAGAGAGGGA
>JAQIXI010001660.1:0-12765 GCA_034700165.1 Galumnidae sp. Gr-Ori-00277 | reverse complement strand
AATCATTTTCCATTCAATATTAGCCATTATATTGAGTAGACTTTTGGTTCGTTTAGTTTTTCAATTTCTACTTTTTTTCCAATGAATTCAGTCCTCAAATTATATAAAAGTTTTTTCACTCTTTTTTTTGCTGTCGTTTGAGATATAATTCGAGAAATCCTTTCAACAAATTTTTATATGAAATGGAGAGTTAGAGAACTATTAAGTTTTGACAAATAAAAACTACTTTGTTGAGTTCTTGGTAGTTGTGATCGCACATAATTTACAAATAATGTAAGAATTTCTTACTATTATTCACAACTCAGTTGACCTTGTGATCACATATAATTATAAAATGATGTAAGAATTTCTTATTAGTATTCAAAACTCAGTTGACCTTGTGATCGCCCATAATTATAAAATGATGCAAGGATTTCTTACTATTATTCACAACTCAGTTGATCTTGTGATTATATAATCACATATAATTATAAAATCTTTAATCTATGATTTCTTCATTAAAGTTATCGATGATTTCAAAACAGAATATAATACAACTTCTAATGGATTGAAAACTTTGATGACTTTATTTTATTCATTTATTATAAGATTTAAAAAAAACTTCAATAAATAATAATAAGAATAATAATAAGTTAATAATAAATGGAAATTATAATTAAGTTTGAGAATGAATACAAGTGACTCCTATGTCAGTTATGTCATTAGTAAAGCAGCAAGGTTGTTTATTATTCAACAAAATTAATATTGTCTGCAATATTGGATTTCTTGAAATGTTTGTGTAATAATACCTTCACTAAACAGTAAAGAGAAAACAAGAGAAATGGCAAAAACCTCACGAATTCTATTTGATATGAATTAATGCATCAAAATTTTTACTAAAAATTATTCATGATTTTCATGTTGTGGCTCACGGGGACTATGACTGTATGTGCAGTGTATGTGCACAACACATATACACTCTTCTAATAATTAGGCGACGAGTTTTAGGAATTTGCATAACTAAAGCCCTGTACCAGAGATGTGTCACTCAGTAATCGTACCATTTATTCATTTATTAAATACAAACAAACTTTTGATGAATTAATTTTGATATAAAAAATTTATATTTTTTTCATTTAATAAATTTAGTGTTTATTACGCTATAAATAATAGGAAAGTCTATTCTCTTCATAGAATGGGTTTTAAAAATTGCAAACAATTTTAATTCTGTCTAAAAACTTTTAGACAGAACTCTGTCGACACAACACAATAGCAAAGCAGAAGTTTATAAATGATGCATCTGAGAGTTACCGGTGCCCAATACGAGTGTGGAATTTAAATGGAACATTTAAAAAATAGTAGCACTCGAACAAAATTGACTCAAAACTGAGTGAATGCCTTTCCTTTTCTGTGTATTTGATGAGAATCGACAGAAGCATTTTGAACAACATATGCGTCGCTTCACTCATAATAACACGTCGTCTGAATTGAACGCGAATTAAAGCCTTAACTCGAGATTCAATTCGGGCTCTGATTTGAAAAAACATTGGATTCTAATTGAATTCTGTTTATACGTTTACCAGAAATATATATATCTTTTCCTTTTATTCAATAAATTCGTTTCAAATACAGAAATTTATTTATTTAATTGAATTCAATTTCAATTCAATTGAAATGCATTTAAATTTAAAATATTTTATATTTATTTATTTGCTTCGACTGGAAGTTCAATATTTGGGTTCGGAGTGGATATGATTTGAACTATAAGTTTGTAAACAAGAGAATTGCACACAAATGTCAAGGAACTGAATATCTGTTCCCAAAGTGTTCGTCAGGATTGGTGGTGAAGCACAAGCACAGCATATTTTATTAGAGATAATATTCAATGTTATCAATAGATCTGTTCGGTATTCATACAAAAATTTCAATTGAAAGGCAGTGACTGGTCGTCAACTATACTCTCGGATAATCATATATTCAGAGTTAGTCAGAGCGTGAAATTCACTTACAAATGGGTAAAAATATCTATTAGTTAAGAACAAAAGAACTGGAATTCCGGTGCAAAACGACTCTTCAAACGTGTTATTGTTTTAAACGTGATTCACATCTATTGCTCACAAATACTCGAATAAAATTTCTTTTCTCTGGAAATACGGCACACAATTTGAAACCAATATTTTTGAGGAAAAAAATATTTCTGATCCAAAAAATTTCATTTTGATTCACAGATTTTCAAAGTGTGGCTCAAATTTCAGGCTTTGTTTTAGTCGAATGCCTGAAAGCGACTTTTCTATCAATTCCTCTGAAAGGCATTCCTCACTTCAAATGGGATTTTATGTTTTCAAACGAAATTATAAGTATATATAAAAACGAAAACATGATTAGCATTTGTGATAAGTTGTGATGCGTGCCATGAAAACAAGCGAAATGTGCCGTCCCTTCAATTAAAATATAGACGACATTCTCAAAACAAATCCAATTAATGCTAATATAAATTGCAATCCGAGGCAACTTAAAAACTGAGTGAAATATTTTTGTTGCCTTCACTCAACTTTCAGTTTATTGGCGTTTTTGAAAAATAGGAAAAAATCCAAGACTTGAGGCCTCGATTAGTATTGAATTTTTCATCCATTTTATACTTTAAAACTTTTTTCAGTTTTCTATTTTGGCTTATTTACAGTACCCTAAATGTTGGCTAAGTATTGGATGTGATTATTTGATGGCCCAAAGCATTTAAAGCATAAAAAACACAAAAAGTTAGAAATGAGTCGAGAAATAAGATTCAGCTTAAGAGACAATTCCATCAATTTTCTACTCCTATTCCTTTTGAAATGATTTTGTCTTCAGACTCTGACAAACTTCTTATAGACAATGATCAGGGTCGCTCACCTATTAGATTCCCCAAAAAAAATTTCAAAGTGAATTCCCAGCGGTTGGCGGTATGAGTGGCTATTTTACCCAAACTTTAAGAGAATATACTATTTCTTATACTTATATAAAATAATCTGTAAATTCTAAGAAAATAAAACCAAAAATTGTGTTTAACTCTTAAAGGGAATTGAATGACACGATAGCAAAGACATCGCACCCGACATAACTTAAATAGAATTATAACATTATTTTAGAAATGAAATATTCTTTAATTTAACGATAAATAAACATAAATTTTATTCATAAATTCACTTATATTTTAACTAAATTTGACGTCAGATTAAAATCAAAACAAAAAGAGATAAAAAGAGATAAAGAAATGAAACAATAAATGAGTGGATATTAGAGGGAAAGGGAAGAAGAGCTCATCTCTTCGCTTAAAAGGCAAAACGTGGAGAAACTCAAAACACGGAAAGTGATAATATCTTCATAAATAAGAAATAACTTTATTATACAATATATAGATATAAATATAGATATAAATAGATATCAAAACAAAAATCGAGACAATAATAAACACTTAATTATTCAAAAGAAAGAGTCGATGGAAAGAGTTTTAGAGAATTTCAATCTATTGGTTCATCACAAGAATCACAATAAGAAGATTAGGTTTACTTTTTTATATTCTGTAATCAACTTTTCTTTTTATATGAAGTTTTGGAAGTTTTGCAAAATATCTTTTAGTCCTTTCCTATCACTTCATTCTCAGATCAAACGTCAGGACAGTTATGCATGAATGCAATGAGGAGTCTATCACTCAGTTATCTGTACTTTCACTCACACTTTTTTTGCGATCCGCACCCATAAAATCTCATAAAAATAGTAATTCAAGAGATCCTATACGTGAGTGTTGTTTGATGTGAACGAATACATATGTCTTCTGTTAAGACAAATACATAATATTATATACAAATCTGTGAAAACCAAAGAGAAAAAAGAAGTAATAGAGATATGAAGACATAAAACTGTATAAATGTTATATAACTTTATGTTTACTTAATATTTGCATGGGTTTAACCCCTTTATTATAACCACTATTAGGAAAGGGGTCTGTTATTGAAAACTAAGTTTTAAATAAACAATTTTTCTCTTTAGAAAAATTGTTTAAACTTTTAGTTAAGCCTAAAGACTTAGTTTTCAGAAATAGAGTCTTAGAAAAAAAATAATATCCAATATTTTAAGTAAAGAAAAACATAAGTAATTTGCAAACTTCCGGTATTACAATATTGGTCTTCCGGTGGAAAACTGCGTGAAATGAGTCAATCATAAGTAATGACGAATATTTCTAATATATCCGTACAATAGATTGATATACAATAGTCTTCAACATTTGTTTGAGTGAAGTCTACTTTTTTTGTGGCTAATGTTCTATTGAAAAGAGAATAAGTAAAGACAAAAACCATTAGCAAGACTTTGAGTTTTATTCAATACACTTAACTTTCTTTTTTGGTAATGGTTTGGGTATAGAGACTATCGAACTCTCTTTTGAAAAAAATTTGAATACTAAACATCTCTGGCGAGTGAAGAGCACCGCATATTTTGTGGCTTAAAGATGATGATAAGCATTGAGAGAGTGAATGAGTGAATCATTTGAACATAACTGTAATGAATGGCGCAGACGATCAGCCAAATTGTCTGCTCATATCATATGTTATTTATGACTAACTTTTTACCTCATTTTCTATTATTGAAAACAAGATTTTTAATGAGAATCAATTTGATGTATACTATACTCTAACCATAAACTTAATGTCAAATACTTTGTGTTTGCTTTCAGTTAAAATATTTTTCGGAAAAATATAACAATTTTATGATAATTGAGTTAAACTTATTATACGAGAAAACTCACCAAATATTAAATTCAACAAAATGAAGACCAAATACAATTGGATCAGTTTTGAAATCATTTTCCATTCAATATTAGCCATTATATTGAGTAGACTTTTGGTTCGTTTAGTTTTTCAATTTCTACTTTTTTCCAATGAATTCAGTCCTCAAATGATATAAAAGTTTTTTCTCTCTTTTTTTTGCTGTCGTTTGAGATATAATTCGAGAAATCCTTTCAACAAATTTTATATGAAATGGAGAGTTAGAGAACTATTAAGTTTTGACAAATAAAAACTACTTTTTATTTATTTTTCAATATTATTACTGTTTTGTTATTCTCTTCATTTCAGTAGAGTTTGTATTCTCTGATGTAGTTTTCACTTAACACACAATTCAGTATATAATGAAAAACTATTTTCTCTAAAATTTTTTATTTAGAAAAAAAGTGAACTTCAACTCAATTGGTATCACATATGAGATAAGAATAGAAGAGTGAAATTTTCAGTCGCTTTTTGAGTACTAAACTCAAGAATAAGCAAAAGTAATGGTCGAAGAGTTGGAGAAATTTGTTGAACTCATCGGAGAAGTTGAGCGAAGAAATCATTGCGAGTTTGTTGCCATCAGATAATGTTGACTGAACGCCACTCTCTCAGACCAGAGCTCTTAATTGGATAATTTCAACATTGAATTATTGTGATGGTATCGTTCACTGGGCTATTGGCACACAATCGCCTCAACTCTTCGCACACATACGTAACGCAACATTACATACAAATTGTTTGTTGAGAAAAACAACAGAAAAAAGTTTTGCTGAGAATTTGATTTTCAGAATTCGGTGCAGAATATATGGGCGAAACGTGAATGGATGAGAGAATGGATGAACAAATCGTAGAATGTACTCAACCGAACCTTCACACACACACACATACACACACACGACCGCCACAACTCAGTTTCGGTTGCTATGTGTGCCTCACATTCAGTTTGCAAATATGACACTCGCTCTCAATGGTAAGCTCTACAGCGCAGAATAGCAAAGGTGCTATTCTGGTGCTATACTTGTGCTTAACATTAGCTATTGATCGCTCAAAAGTTTTCAGTTTCAGCTATTTTTTGAACGATTGGTCCACAAAACACATTATTAAATACTATTTGTTAGATATTATTGAAAAAAAGACATATTTTCTTAGAAATCTGTTTTTAGTGTATTGTGTGAAAGCTGTGTCCAGTTGTGTGCAAATGATGGCACCGCACACACAATACTCATCTTATATGAAGAGGAGGAGAGCCACGAGTGACGGACACAGATATGGAGATTGAGTGGCAAAACAGCGAAACGGATAAAAAGCATCGAAATTTAAAATAGAATTTTTTGTGCACCTGGACCTTATATGTTCATGTGCACCTGTTACCGTTCCTCCATTACCACTGCTAGAGATCTAACCGTAAATGCATTACTCGCTCTCGAAATATATTGTATAACGAAAGCAAAGGAAGAGACAATTCTGTTATTTCTGAATGAGAGCACAGGCCTTGTGATAGAGTGATGGTAATCATACAAAACTTGTGCCTCCACTCAGTCTTCGGAAATATCAATTTGGTATTCAATGTTTGGACTAAGACTAGGGATTAGAGCAGAAAAACTTTATTTTACGGCAAATATTATATGAAATGTCGAAAAAGAAACGGAAAATATATTTTAAGCGGATTTTCATAATATTCTGACAGTTTTTGTTCACTTTTTTTTATCTCTAATTTGCTTTCATTTGAGAAAAAAGAACGACAAATACCTTTACTACACAAAATGGTTAGCAAACAGAAAAAATAAATTATCCAGGTTTACATGCTTTATAAATTATTAACAGGAATCATTAATAAGCTTCTAATTATATCCTGGTTGGTTGCCTTGCAAAATGTATAAAGTTTGATAAATGGGCAATTGGACAAAATGGGCAAGGTCATCACTAACTTGAATCAACAAATAAAGTATAAGCAAAAAGAAAGTGATGTCGGAATCACTGTTTGCTTAAACTTTTATCTCTTTTGTGTTTTTTATTCACAATATTTTCATCGAAATTCATTGAATCAAATAAAACAAATATAGATTCCAATGAAATGAAAGAATAGTTTTGCAAAAAGTTTTTTTTTTGATGATTTGGCGCAATAATGGACTGAATGACGTTTTCACATATGAAAGGTTGTCCTCTGTATGCCATACCAGTGACTTTCCTGTTCACCAGTTTATGGTGGAGTCCACAAAAATTATTATTAAAAACGATATTTCCAGTGATGAATACGTGTAGTAAATGTTAATATGTTTGGCCACAAATGAAAGGCATTCTGTGGTAACAATAAGATTGTTTGATAATAACTTTATTATAATATAATAAATAATGAGTTCGTTTGCATCAATCAAAATACCTATACTTTAATTAAAGAATTTTCTATTCAATAGAATTCTCTGTAAATGTATTCAGAAACCAGTCTTTGAGAGAAGGCTTTCATTAAATTAGCTTCAAATGACTTTACCATCTCTTTTGTCATCAGTCAAAACGGTTAAGAAATTTGTAATTTTGATGAATAGCTTCTGTAAAGAAAATCCAAATGAAATTTCTGGGAATTAATGATTTGATTGAAATTTATTGAAAAATTTATTTAAAAAAAATCCGTTTCTCTTTTGAATGAATGGTTCAATGATTTGATTGAAAATTATTGGAAAATTGATTCAAAATTATTATTGCTTTAAGGTTTTGACCGATTTTTCACAAATTGTATAAAATTAGTAGAAATACTTTATTATTAATGAATGACATATTTTCGTTCATCATTTTTGATAATAATTGCATTAATTATTTTTCAGGCTTTAAATTAGATAATAAAGCATTAAATGCACAGTTGTTTCAAAAATGATTGATAGTTATGACCAAAATAGCAAACAGTGTCTCATATATTAACGGCTCCGGGATTTTCATTTCTAATTCTAATCATTTATTTTGTTTAAAATTTTTGTTTTTCAATTCAATTCAGAATTTCTATTATTTATAATTTAAATAATATTCATAACACTTTTCGGACGGCTTTCCAAAGAAAATCCGTTTTTAAAAATTTAAAATTTAATTAAATCCAGTTTTCGCTAAACAAAAATTATTTAAAATTATTATGATTTTTGTCTAAACTTTGTTCAAAAGATTAACAGTTTTTCAGCAAAAATAATAGCATTTTATGTGAACGCAATTTAATCCCTAAATGTGAGTAAAACTCGAGAAGAAAATCGAAGAGATTTACTCTTGCAATGATTTCTAAGTAAAAAGTTTTTAATAAATTGGTGTCATTAGACCCGAACAACGGCCGAATGCCATCCAATGAAGTACTTTATCACAAGATATCGAATTTTTTTCTTCTTATTTCGTTGGCATTTATTTTATTAAAATAGTGTTTTGCATACGATTTGCATATTTTACTCTAAAACTAGAGATAATCGTTTTCTTCAATTTCTTCGCTTTAATGGATATCTATGTTTTTCATCGAATAATTTATTGAAAATTTACTTCTCTTTACTTATTCTCAACTCTTTATTCAAATTCAAACTAATTTTTCTCTACTGAAAAAAAAACTGACGAATAATCTTTAGTTAGTATTAAAACATTTTGGGATTTCAGAGGATTTTTCAAAACTTTGTACTCAAACGATAAAAAGGATGCGAGAGATAAACGAATAGATGAAAGACTGAGTGAGGGAAAGGTGTCATCACATCATCAAAAGATCTTTACAACACATTTAAACTAATCAATTATTCCGAATATTTTTACGCTCTTTTGAGTGAATCGTTTTTTTTTCTTTCGTTAATTTCATATCCAATGTTGTGATCAATAGTAGACTTAATAATAAAGTGGTAAACCTTTTTCCTATTTAACGGGTATTGTTCACAATATTTAACGATTTGTGTGTTTTTCTGTTACATTTCAGCGATGAATGGGTCCGGCATTTGGCAAAACAAATATTGTGTTCGGCTTTCGGTTTGATTAAAATACAAACTATTAAACAATTTGTATGAAAAGACTGCAAATACATTCTCAGGAAAACCAATGAAATTGCTTTATGTAATGACTTTATTACAGATGAAAGCAGTAAATACTGAGTCAATACTGCATTTCGATGCGAGAAATAGATTCTGACCGAAGCTCTCAATAAAATCAACAGAAAGTGTAGAGCAGACAAAACAATGACCAAGCTATTTCAATATTTATATAATTATAAATATCTGAAAAGTCATTGCATGACATCTGATCTAAAAATATTGGAAATAAAAAATAAGTGGAAATCTATAGTAAATATGTGGAAAAAACAGAAGAAAAATATGAACTTGCACTTTTGTCACAGAAAAGATCATAAATCTTTGACATATTTTCAAATTCTATTTAAATTTCAGTGAAATTCCCAAACGTTTCAAATGAAACTAATAAAGTATTAAATTTTAATCATTTTCTGAATATAATTTTCTTGAAATCAAAAATTCTTATCAAATATTGAAAGGAATTTCAAAAAGATTTTTGTTTTGTTTGACAAAAATTAAACATTAAAGAAGAGTTGGCTTAAAGTATAGCTCAAATTTTAATCAAATTTAGTTTATTTTTTATTTTTTTTTTGCGAAAAAGAGTAAAAAGATATGACTAAGTTTTTGCACGGAATCTATTCTCAGGAATCCATCAAAAGAATAAATATTTCTTTTAATATAAGTTTACTTTTTATTTAAATACATTTGAGAACAGAATTAATTGAATTGAATTATACTTTCCTTTCTTAAGTTATTAAGTCATTCAATGATGTGTTTTGGCTCTTCTTTATTAATTTTATGACTCTTTCCGTTATTTTTTGATCGATTGCTTCTCAAATAAATTATTCAAAATAAACAAAATAAGAGTCACAACACTAAAGAACTTAACATAACGTTATTCCGCAATATTTAAAAGTTATTACCAAGGTAGATCTTCTAAGACTCACGCAAAAGTTTTCTTTATGACTACACTTTACAAGATTGAATTTTTCTGATTTTTTATAATGTATCCCTGGATCTAATTTTTATAAATTGTATTCTATGTACTATAAACGAATAGAAATAATATTAATGAAATTCATTTATGATATGATGAATATCGGGTGAAATTGTTTTTTAATAAAATTTAAATATAAATGAAGAAATAATTTTTAAACAAGTCACATTATATTGGTCAATAATATTGTCCTTGGTAGTAATTATAATACAGAGAATTTATATACCAATATTATATATTTTCTATTTTTTTGGTAAATATTAAATTCACTTCAAATAAACAAGCAAAATAAAACATAAACATAACCATGATCATTTCATCTGAAATGGTTAGTAAAGAATGACCGCAACACTAATCACAGATAGGAATGTATGCTATGCCTGAAGACATCACAAAAGGTCCTATACATAACTAAATAGTTTAAAATTTATTTTTCTTTTAAGCTATAAATCTTTTAATGGGATTTCACGGCAACAGATACCTACTGACCAAAAATGATTTTAACAATCAATTCAATTCTACAAATTATAAGCTTTCTATAGAGACCAAGTTTATTTTAATAGTTAATGTTCAAAAAAGTATCTCCTACTTGCTTTTATCGATAATAGATAGCGACTCATTTCTATCTAAACTTAATGAACATTAATATCGACCACTAATTCATTGTATTTTAAACCCTTTGTTTCTTAACTCTAATTGTTTTAATGAAATGAAATTTAAATGTTTTTAATATTTTGACATTTATTTAGATATAAATAAACGATTGAAATACAAAACACTTTTGATTTAATTAATAAAAATCTTAATTATTATTATTTAAATCACTTTTTTGTTGTTGAAATGAAGGCATTTATCTATTGTTCTAATTTGTGATCAAATTTTAGTCAACACTTTTGAGGCCTAAAATTTGTTTAAATGTTTTGAAACAAAATTCTAATAAATTATTAGTAATAATATTTTAATTTAAAACTATTGAAAAATTAATTCATTTATTGAATTGAGTTTTGATTCAATTTTCAACAAATAGTAGTGACCGACAAATGAAATGTCAGATGAAGTCAAGTATTGGACACCTTTTGTCATGTCTTCAGACATACCATACATTCCAATCTGTTATTAGTGTTTCTTTATTAACCATTTCAGATGAAATGATCATGCTTATATTTGTGTTTTATTTTGTTTGTTTATTTGCAATCAATTTAATATTTTACCAAAAATTAGAAAATATATAATCTTGGTATATAAATCCTCATTATTATACCACCAATACATGTATTATAATTATTATAATTAGAGATGAAAATTATCGGGAATTCCCGATCTTTAAATGATTATCTAATGTTCGAGAATAACAGTTGACCAGAAAAATGACCGCTAATTGAATCAAATAAACCTTGTTTTATTTTCCCGATATTACCGATATAGACGGGATTGAGACGATAGTTCGAACCCCAATAGATCGAAATTCAATTGACCGAAACCCAGTAGTTCGAAACCCAATGAGGGGTCATCATATTCGAGTCACAGGTTATAATTTCGTATCGGAAAAATAAGACTTTTTTCAAGACCTTTTTTATCTATTCCTAAATACTGTTATCTATTTCAGGGATACGCAACTTTAAAATTAGCGCTTAATTTTGGAGTCATAATTAATACAAGTTATGTGTCAAACTAGTTATTTTATATGTGAGTGACTTTAAACTTGCAAAAATAAAACATTAATTACGCGGGGGTCAAAAGCAAGAATGTATTCCCAAATGTATTCCTTGCGTATCCCTGATCTATTTCATTTAAAAGTTAAACCCTTTAATAATTAGTTGAATGCTAAATATTTAACCCTTACTTTACGTTGTATCATGGTCAAAACTCAATTATAATGAAAAGTACTGATCAAAGGCTATCAATAATGACTCTAAATGTTCAAATAATTTTCATTTATTAGTATTATGACTTACTAGACATTATTTTTGGGTAAAATTATTATTTGGTCATATAAACAAGCGCAATCTTTAAACATTCCTATCCTAATTTATAATTTATGCCAAAATCATGGCTTTAAAAAATAATATTTAAAATATTTAAAAGAATATACTTTAATAATTTTAGAATTTGAATAAAATATGTCTGGGTTTAACTTGAAAAATACGAATATTAGGCTGGGGTCAGATTTTTATTGCACTTTTGAATAACAATTTTTCGACGCCTAGGGGGTACCGAAAAGTGCCCCCTAGACCCCCCTTGCCGATCCTTGAACCCAATAGTTCGAAACCCAATTGACCGAAAAATATAATATTGTGAAATATATAATATAATTTATTATAATTTAATAATAATTTAATATCATATAGCCAGAGATGTTCCTGATAAATGGAACACTCCAGCTTTATTTTTCCAATTAAATTTTAACAAAATTTAATGAAAATAAAATATTTGTATATTATCTAGTATATTTTTCTAATAATTTGTTATTTTGTATCATATCTTATATTTTAAAAAAATATGAGCATGTTCCTTTCAAAATCATGAAAATTAGAATTGATCCTATTAAAAACTACTCAAATTATTTTAATGAAAATATCAATATATAATATAGCCAAAGATGTTCCTGATAAATGGCTCTAGCTTTATTATTTATTAATTTTTTTCTGTCAATTGGGTTCGATCTATTGGGTTTCGAACTATCGTCTACGACCGAAGTAAAAATATTATAAGTTATAATCACTAATGGGCGAAAATCAGGGATGGCGAAAGGTCTCGATCCTAGGGGGGGGGTGAAATGGTCAAAATACCCTTCCCTAGAGCAAAAAAGCTCGACAGACCTAGTGCTTGTCCTTAGAAGCCAATGTTAAGGGTTCAAACCCGAGGGGGGGGTATTTTGCCGATTTTGCTTTCCTAGGTATTCCGGAATACCCCCCTTTCGCCATCCCTGATTTTTATCATTCAAAACCACTTATGACATTATAAACTTTTATGTATT
>JAQIXI010001659.1:0-12774 GCA_034700165.1 Galumnidae sp. Gr-Ori-00277 | reverse complement strand
ATGAAGAATCACATCAAGACTTGCAATAAAACCCTTAAATGCAATTCATGTGAGACTTCAAAACATTTAATCACAAATTATGAGAAGGAAATCAAAGAACTTAAAAAATCACTAGAATTTAGTGAAGACCATGTTCATTCATTAACCATTCAATTAAGTCAGTTGGAAACAAATGCAATGCCAACACAACTTACCCAGGTAAACATTTCACTGTTAATCTTATTAAAATAATAACGTAATATTGAATTTAGCAAGAGCTTATTCAAGAAGTCCTCAATAATTTCAATTATTCCGTCTTTTATGAGAAGAATGTATCCGAAACTCAAAAAACATTTTTAATCGAAACAACAAAACAGAGTTTACTTTTGAGGGATAGTTTTCGGCTCATATCAAAAGATGTCTATCAAGAAATTAAGGCCAATTGTGAAGTAAATCACCTAGATTGGATGATTGTCATCAATCAGAAGACTTTCAATGAAAATGAATTCATTTTGCAGTCGCAGAGTATTACTGCTCTTTATATTAATTATGGAAATATTTCGGTTAAAATCTGTGGCTTTACTAAAAAATTGTCCGAGGTTAATTTAACAATTATTATTCTACATTTATTAATCTAGTCAATTATTTTATAGAAAGAAGAAATTGAGCAAGCTAAAAGCTTTCTCAATGAATATAAAATTGTTGATAAAAATGGGTTCGACCAGAGATTATTGCAATCATTTATAGCCAACTGTAAGAATACTATAAATATATCGCAAACATTTTGGCAAATGTCGAACATCTTAAGGGCAAAACTCGACGAGAAGACAGGTTTCGATTGGATGGTTACTGCAAATTGTTCTAGTACATGTAAATTTGTTTTCAATACTTTTGTATTGTATACTGTTAAAAAACATATAACTATTCTATTCGGACGGTTGAGAATAGAGGCCTTACAACTCTAAAAACTAAAAATCTCACTCTTCCTTCCCTTTCCCGCACTGACAATATTCACCCCATCCCAAACCCGAGGACAAAATATCTTCTAAATGAAACCCTACCTTTCCCATCCACCATTTCCAATGACATTAAAATAATAGCTAAAAGTTACAACAAAATGCAATTTTAATCACAATTATATTAATTATTTTATAAAAATTATTTTAATTAATCGTTATTTTTATCAGAAATAATTGAAGTTTGAATTCGTTTTAATAGTTTTTTTAAAAAATATTTTTTGAGTTATTCCCAAACAGGACTTCCATTCCCTTACAAAATAAATTCACTCCCATAGGGTAAAAGGAGTGGAAATTTACGGGACTCCTGTGGGAATAGGGATTTCTTTTCTGTAATTATTACAAACAAATATTCATTTAATTAATTATAAATTATTTAAATGAAATATAATTTATTTGATAACAATTTGATATTAATTTTATATTAAATATAATTTTAATGTTTATAAAAATAATTATATTTTAATATTTGTAAACTTAAACTTGAAAACCAATTAGAATAAGATCACCAAGGGATATTTTAATAGTTCTCTTGGTTATTAAATCATAGCCGGCAGAGTTTGCTGAGTATGTAATAACAGTCCAAGGTGTTCTGGTTTCTTCATTTAATTTTTTCTGCATTTGTGATGACAACTGATTCATATCATTGGATGCATTGATTGCAATCTCTAACTCTTTAATAAAGAATTGAAATAAATTTTCGTCGATTCCTTTCCTTCGAATGATATTATACTGATTAAACATTTTCCTGGCTCTTTCTATTAAACTAATCTGTAAACAAGGTATTATTAAGTTAAGAGTTTCCTATTTTATAAAAAGCAATTACTTGAGTTAACGAACTTTGAAATCCGACAATTCGTATACGAAGAGCACCTAGATCAATATTAAGTCTTATATTGTAGAAGGCATAAGTGCCATACTCATTCCCTTTTTTGTTGACCATTATTTCAAACTTATAGGCTTTTAATAACTCATTTGAGTCTAGTCTTTCATAAATAGCCTGGCACAAACGATTGTAAGTAAGTTCAATTTGAACGCAAGATTTCACTTGCTCAATCACCCATTGAATTGTGGATTCATTCAGACCAAATTGATATTTTATCAAGCAATTTTGATTCGCTCGGGTATACATTATTATTTCCTTCTATAATAGTATTAGCAAAATGAGCATGGCAAATTTTAATATAATCAAATAAATGTTTTAGAATAAAAATCAACTTGGTTAAATAATTAGATTACCTCACTTTTCACATTATTTTTCAGTTGAACTTTAAGATTGAGATTCTCTTCCATTAATTTCTTAGAATTGAGGCAATTCTTGCAGTTTTTCGGACAATTAGTCAAATGTTGTCTCATTTCTTCAATGGTTAGGACGACATCACATCCTTTGTCATAGTTTTCACACTTCATTCTTAGTTTATTTAATAAGTTGACCAAAATTCTGGGCGGAGTCACCAATTCAGTGATGGTCAGCTCTTTGCGATCATTGGGACAACTCTTGTTATCAATTAGCCATTCAGTGATACAAACTCTACAAAATGTTTGTCGACAGCATTGAGTAAATAATGGATCATCTAATATGTCCTGGCATATAGAACAGATTAATTCATCCAATTCTGTTTCATCTTTTTCAACGATACGATGTCTATCAATTGTCGACATTTTTTTGTTACTTCTTTTCAATATAACATTAAATCCTTTTTATTGATTAACAAACGTATGATATAATAAAGTAGTAATTAATTTATTATTTTTGTAATCATTAAAGTGAGGCTCATTTGTGGCGATCCTTTAGTTATGATTGTTTGAGTTATACTAATACAGTGAAACCTCTTTATCTTATGCTCTATATTTACAACATTTTTTTTATCTAATCAAAAAAAATGTAACTTGACAATTTTGAAATGCAATAGAAACTCAATAGCACTCAATATATTCAACATTTCTATACATATAATGCCTTTTCTGTACTAAAGTTTAGTATAACTCAAACAATTGTACAAACATTTGAAAGGCGTTTATATAATGTTCTTTTTGTTTTGTTTTGTTTATTTGAATGTTTGATAAATAATTTTCAAAGACTGACTACAATTACAATATATTTGATACCAATCTATGATTCATAAACTACAGACAATATATAGATATTTAGTAATCGATTAAATTTAATATTTTATCAAATACTCTAAAATGTTTGTGTGCTCTTAGGAACTCAAAAAAATGCTGGTTAATTTTTAAAGTAAATAATTTATCATTATAAAAGTTTACCCGATGACAATTTAAGGAAAAAATAGCGATTTGGTTAAAAAGGTTTGGAAGTAAAAGGGAATTATATTAATGACATTTAAGTCAACTTAATATCATTGAATATAAGATTCAAAACTAAAGGATATATTATATATTATCTCATATTATTAGTTATTATTATAATTTATTACATAATGTTTACTTTGTGCTGTGCTGTGCAACAGTCATTTTATCTCATTCAAAGTAATATTTTTGCGAGGACTGGTAAATTATTATTAATGAACAAGATCAAAATTAATGAAATAAAGAACTGTTTTTTTAAAAAAAATTGATGTCATTTGTATTATTATTATATTATAAGTCATAATCTAATAAAGTATTAATTCTTAACCTTTAATATAAGTGCACAACAATTGTTATTAAGTTTGAGTCGAGCAAAACGATTGCCTTAAAATAATTACAATTCAATTGTTAAATGAGTTACTCTTTAGTTCAAAAAAATATTATCTGATAAACATTTCTTCAAACTATGAAATAATACAAAAAAAATGATAAAATAAAGTAAATATTTTATTAATTTATTACTTCTATTAACGCGAATTAAGTGTAAACTGAAGTGAAATTCACATCATTTTTCAAAATAGACAAAAAGTGCTAAAATTTGTACTCTATTTTTACTTAAAAAAAAGCCATTCGTTAATCATTTTGTAAAAATGTCATCAAATGTTAATCGGATCAATAGGTATCAGTTTTGTTATGTAAACTCAACTAGTTAAACATTGTTATTGAAAACTTTTCCTGTTATTGTTTTACATTCCTTTTCACTGAATAAGAATAAACTTATTGTATAATTAAAGATACACTCAATGCATATATCGTGTTATATGTAATCTAGTACAATTAATAATTGTTTAATGACTGGACTCCAGTCACTGGAGTCTAGCAATTCATTCGACTCTTTTATCAATTCTTTCATTTCTGGCCAATGAAAGGAAAGTCAATACTTTGTCAAAACCCTTGGATTGATATTTAAGAAGAATTTTAAAGATTGCAATAAAATTAGCACTAATTTTGCATAACTTATCAAATTTGTAGTGCAAATGTAATTACAAAAATTGACCTTGCTTAGTTACTGAACATATTTAATGAGAAATGAAGTAATTTTTTAGATAAGAATAGAGATTAGATAAGTTTGAAGACAAATATAAATCAAATGAAGAGTCAGTAAAACGATGTGTGAAAATGACACGAATCGAGAAACAAAGAGTTGTCGTGAAGAATGAGAATGAGCTTGATGAACTCATTTGTGGCATATGTCAGGATATTTTCTTTGAACCCGTTGTCACTCATTGTTGTCGACAGACTTATTGTAAACTATGTATAAATCAATGGCTCATTGATAGGAATACCTGTCCTAATGACCGGAGCAGTTTGAACAGCACAGGGCTGAGTCCAGCGGGTCGTATGGTTGTCAACCTTATTAACAAATTAAACATTAAATGTGAAAACCATTCGAAAGGCTGTGACGTTGTGCTCACAGTTGAAGATATGAAGGGTCACATCAAGACTTGTAGTAAGGCTTGCAGTGAATGTTCAAGAAATGCGAGCATGGTCAAAGAACAACTTTTACAAATTGAAGTACTCCAACAAACCATACAAAAGAGAGACAACGATATTAAGCTCTTAACGGATCGCTTATATAATTTGATCGCTGAGTGCGAGACTACTCAACAATTACTTAAAGATAAAGAAGTGAACATCAATGAACTTGGTGAACGCATTAAAAGTTTAGAACTAAAAAATGAGGTAGATCACTTTTATTTTTTTTAAATGAAGACTATTTTAATGTTTTTTATTACAGAGCGATACTATAATTAGTGTTAGAAATAATTTCAATGATTCCGTTTATTACGAAAAAAATCTGTCAGAAAATGAAAAGAAGTTTTTCATCGAACAAACAAAACATAGTTTGTATCGAAGGGATAGCTTTCGTCTAATATCTAAGGATATCAAAGAAATGATCAAGAACAATCCACAACTAAATGTTTTTGAGTGGGTTCTAACCATTAACCACAAGTCGTCATTAGATAAGGAATATATAATGCATTCGCAGAACATTTCTTGTCTTTATGTCAATTATGGAGAGCTATCGGTGAAGATCTGTGGCTTTAAATGTCAGACTTCCACTCAGACTCCGGTTCAATTTGAAGCTAGGTAAATTCATTTGTTTTTAAAAATTACTTTATAATCATTTTTTAAAGGGAGAAAAAGGAGAAGAAAAAGGGCTGGTTTAAATGAAAGAAACTTGGTAATTCATAGAATATCAATTTTTAAAATTTTATTATTTTTAAGTTTTAAATTAAATTCAATTAAATTTTAATTATTAAAATGTTTTAAGCAAGATATATTTCCTCTTTTTTGTAAACCTGGTATTTTGAGTGTAAAAATGAGTTCTAACTAAATAATTATTAAAAATAACTATTAATGAGTCATATTATAATCATATGATATATTATCGATTGTTTTTATGACAAAAGGGTATAACCAGTCATATAAATGTAATTAATATAAGTCACTATAAAAATGCTGTAATTATTACAAATCTAACCCTTATTTAACCGAAAAAATATTTTAATTCAAATTACAAACTATTATAAATAATTAATGAATTGTTTGGACTAATTAAAATTGTTCTGGGTATTATTTTTTTAAAACAATAAACAGAATTAGAAGAATATTTTTTTTCTTTGTTTTATTTTGAGATAAAAATATATAAAAATATATGTAAAAGCATTTTATAGAAAGTTGTTTACTTAAAAATTTGAATAAAGAGTTCAAATATTTATACGGGTTATTACTCTTACATAATGTGTGGTCACATGGATTCTAATCCGAAACAATTTATAGTAAAAATAAAATCCGAACCCAAAGTGCAGAATAAAGTCCACCAAAATATATGTTTAGAATAAATAAAGTTCTATTTATATTTATTGTAATTTAACCTTGATAGTTTATCAATGATAGCCTATTCATATATCGCTTATAATTGAAAAACCTTTTAAAACATATTTAGAATTTTGTTTTGTTGTTCTTGGTTTAATTTCAAGTAAATTAATTTCAAGTAAAATAAAACATAACTTATAGTATATTGACATAAGTTAACTAATATATGACCTTACTTATTTTTTTACTTCGTTTTACTTACCGTTATGACGAAAATAAAGATCCTATGTAATTTAATATGAAATTAGTTGAACTTGCTAACATTTTGTGCCTCATTTACTAAATGAAATACTAGAAAAGTTAATACTCTTGATAATATTTCAACATAGACTCTGAATAAATTGCAGGTTTATTGAATATTTTCAATTAAATTACATTTGGATTTATTGCAAGAATACATCCGCTTTTGAGATGATATAAAATCTAATTTATATTAATGTCTGCCATCATTGAAAGTAAAAGTACCTAATCTTTAATAATATCCTCTATTAATAAAATAGTCCTCTCATTGAAAACAATGCAAATAATAATTCTATTGATTTAAATATTTAATAAATTTATTGAATGACATCAAACAAAAGACCAATAATATAATATAATCCAAATATTAAATTATTCAAAATATAATGATTAGTCTGAGGACTGGGACCATCTAAACATGAATCCAATAAAATCCTATTCACTATATGATAGGTCCTATTTTTCAATGGCTTTCCTACACTTTTATTTAAGGCGTAACTCAATATAATTAGACTTTAATATACAAAATAATTATTTCAAACAAAAGTTAGAATAAAAGACAAAATAATAAAATTTTTAAAAGAATATTCTCTCCATTATTAGCATAATATCAGTAATTGTTTCATATCAATGAAATACTTCCTTATAATAGTTGTGTAATAGTTCCTATGAAAAAACAATCATTTATTGAGTTGAGCCCATTTTGCAAACAAACATATTTCTAATCCCACCTAAACTTCTTTGTTCTTTAGATAAAAGTTTAGTATTTAATAGTCAACTCTTATAATTCCCTCAAAAAACTTTCATCAGTCAAACGAAAAAGTCATCATTTGATCGGTGGTTCTCCAAGTTTTCACTTCTTTTACAGTAAATATTAACTGGAAGTACAAAATTTAACAAGGTAATATTAAATTGATTATTTGTTCAATGAATTCTTTTTTATATATTTGTTTCGACCAAATCTTTGATTATAAGTCTTTTATCTTTCAGTCAATTTGAGAATAAATTGTTTTTTCCTTAATTATTGTAAATTCAAGTCCATTACCCAATTTGTAGGGCATAACACACCTCACTCCCATTTTAATCTAGTAAATAATTCCAATTTAAGTCGTGAGAATATTTAATATATATCCAAAGCTTAGTTTTGGCACAGAATACTTGATTCCCATTTTGTAGATTAAAAATACAGATTTAATTTATTTGTTGTTACACTTGAGTGCCATTTATTAAACTCATTGTTTAGACCTCGAAAGTCATTCATCATTTGTAGCAAAGATTAGTTGAATAATAGAAAGAAATCGGTTTATATGCATATTATTTATACTTTTAGAACAGAATAAATCAAATGGAAGTCCGGAATCAAAAGTTATCTCTTCTAATGATATCATTAATAATATTATTGATATTATTATTGATGAATGTGTCGGCCGGCGAGGAGTCGGTTGCCATACGAGTGCCGTCGCGTTTTGGCAAAAGAAGTAATTTATTAAAGTTTTGGAAACTCTGCAAAGAGGAGGGCATAAGACATGAGCCACAGGAGAAAAATGAGCCCAAACCATACCAATTCTTCAACAATAAAAATAACTTTATTTGATCTTGAACAATTATTTTCGATTTACTTCTGTGTTTGCTATCAGTTGATAAGTAATGGAAAAGTTTTGAATTTTCTTAATTAAAATGAATTATTTTATGGAAATATTATATGAAATTCACATAATTTTTGGGAATAAATCGAATATTAATGAAATAAATCGACATTAAATGTATTGAATTAATATTCAAATAAAGCTTAGCTTTAATCAAGCTCATTTTAATAATTACATATTCCTAATTCCTATTTAAATAAAAACAAACGAACCCTATTTAATATACTTTTAATATTGTCGATCTAGGTAAATATAGAATGTCTCATCAATCAAATTATTAACAGTTTTAACTATACTTTCATATAACTATGACCAAGATATAACTTATGAAGTTTATTAGTTATAAACTCTTATTAAATTTACTAAATCTAACTGTAATTTAATGAATAAAATGTACTACATCATTTTGTTTTAATGTTAATCTAATATTTTAATTATTTGATTAAAATAAAGGAATATTCTCTGATAATGAGATTGACCTTTAACAAAGAATGCTAGATCAATAGGCCACCCTTGGTTATAAATTATAAGTTATAAGAGAGAAAGTATAGCGCTTTCATTATTTATTGGAAAACCGCACTCAACAGTCGACGCAAATTAATTTTGTCGCCAAACAAACCCACAATTAATTTGAAACATAAATAATTGAGTTATTAAACAAATATATGTCTAAAAAGATGGACACAAACCTCTCCTAAAAGATATGTTTGATTTAAGTATAAATATTTTATAAAAAATTATATAAAAGGAATTAAATTCAGAAATTTTTGTCAAAAAATTGTGAGAATAGAAAATCAATTCAGACATCAGAGCTTCTATTCAGTAATATTGAGCGCATGCTATGCCATAGCCCTGTGCTCTATGGCTACATGACTGAAATGCTGGCATAGAGAAAGTGGCGGACAGAATAAATGAAAGTATAGCTCCAATAGAGGAGACAGAATATTCTGCAGTTTATCCTCGAATATCAGGCATTGAGTCAGTGGATTGGCATTAGTTTTACGACTGACTCTATCCTCACATCAAATCTGATGGTAATATAAACATCGACTTCAAAGCCATTATGACATTAGTCTAGTGCCAGTTTCACATCACTGGCCACTCAGCAAAGGACAGACGACACAGACGGCACTTATCATTCAAGTAAACAACTCATCATTTTTTTGATAAAAAAATATTATTATTCATTGAATGTCTCAAAACGTTTTAATATTGAATATTATGTGCATTAAGTCATCGGACGTAACATATTTTTTATTCAAGTATTATATTCTTCATATATTTTACTAAAATTTATATTTCAAAACATTTGTCAGTTAAATGTCATTTGTTTACTCTTTTAAGAAATATAGTTAACACTTGTTGAACGATACCATCAAAAATTAGTGAAACCTTTTGTTTGATTAAATAAACACTTTTTTAAATTCTAATTTAAATTCTAAATTCGAGTTTATTTTAATTAAATTTATTACTATTATTATGTTAACAACGAAAGAGTGTTTATTTGATAATCAACACGTGTTTACCCTAGTCTATTTCCAACACTTAAAATATCTCTTCTATTCATAAACTTTGCAGATAATTAAGAGGTTCACTATATCACCTTGTCAAAAAACAACAATGAATTTGATAGGAAATCAATTGTTTTGGTGACTCTCAACAGGCTATTACTGTTGGTAAGCATATGGTTTATTTTCATCTAGGCAATAGTCTATACTATTTTATTGATTTAGTTATTATCTAATATGTATTTTTGCAAGCTTGATTTAATAGTATTAATAGTTTGTTTATTCAAGTTGGTTTCCTTGTATTATGATTAGTGTTACCATGGGATTTAACCTATGCCTCAAACAATAGCAGACAGTTCTCTAAATTAATGTTTGTTTTTAAGTATAAAATCGTTAAGTCTTCTGAAAAGTATAATAAAATTGTTTGAAAACCTATTAATGGGATGACATGTGTTTTGTGTTCGTAGACTAAGAATAACAAAGAATTCTCTCGCTCTCTCTCTCTCTCTCTCTCTCTCTCTCTCTCTCTCTCTCTCTCTCTCTCTCTCTCCCCTCTCCCTCTCTATTGTGTTTTAAAGCTTAAGTTAATCTTACGATTATTTTTGAAAATATTCAGTTTAATCACTTAAATGTCAAACCGTTGAATAAAAGATTAGTATAGAAAATCACCAAGAGCATTAAACAGTTAAATATAAAAAGGTTAAGCTCAATTTAACAAGAAATTATCCCTTTATCTATCTTGCTCATTTTGTTTATGATTTAAGAGGCAAAAGAAATATTGAATGTATCAAAAAAGTCAACTATAAGTAAATTTATTGATGTGTGGGCGAAGATGCGCTAAAGTGTTGCCTAGATAGATTTTTCATTCATACATCAATTTCCTGCTGTTCGTCAGTGAATATAATTCTCGAGAAAAATATTTTCACAATAATTAGTTGTGAAAAATGTTATTCAACTGACAATTGACTGAACATTTTATATGAAAAGTTGTCAGAAAAATACAATTTAATACTCAATATTGAATCAGTGATGGCCAGAGAGGGGACAAGTGTTGGTATTGAAGTCAACAGTTGTTACCAGTGGAAATAAATATTTAATCAAGAAAGTTTTTCTATTTAAAATTATAAGTTAAGGTATGTAATTGTTTAGTCATTGAAATAATTCATTGATAACCTCTTTTTCAAATTGTTTGCAACCCTTTGGCAATCCCTAACTCATAGATGAAATTTAAGCTTAAATTTATTTCAACAAAACATATATTTTTTATTTTTCTGAGAAATAATAGATTTTTCATCAACACTTAAATATTGTACAGTGTTTGTAAAAAAATAGCATGCTCAACTAACCATAGAAATATTTACAATAGAAATATGACATCAAATCTCTAACTGATAGAGAAAAGAAACGGTGAATAAAATGAGTTAATTTCAACTTATAAAAAGTCATATTTTTATAATAAAGTTTACTCGATATTAATCTTTAGTTCAAACAAATATAAAGTTTTGAGATGAGCTCTAAATGATTTCAATTATGATTTTATAAATTATATGATATAATATAAATTCATTATTAATTAATTGTAAAGTTTTAATTATTATTACAATCAATTGTTTGTCTCATTTATATTGAGTCAGTCCTATGACTATACAATAAGTTAAGAGTCCATTGACTAAAATATTTTATTCATTGGGTTCACAATCATAATTTGACACTGAGCCTAAACCTTTTCTTAAAAAGTCTTTTCTTTAGCTAAACTTAGAGTCATTCCATACCATTCTATTCGATCACATCAACCACCCGTTCTAATACTTATTGTGAGGCCACCAGTGTGTCCATACATCCAATAAAGTAACTCTTTTTTCCAACACTAATGTGTGCACCGATTTATTATTAATGTTTTGTATTTTAATTAGTTTTGAATAAAATTCATTTTGTTATAAATTGTGTTGTGTTTGTGATAAGTTATCCTAAGGTCTGTCACAATATGTTTAGGAATTATATGAAATTAGAAGTAAATATAATTCAGTTATTTTATTAAATTTTGAACTTTTTTTAAAATATCATTTGAGAGTGACTTCAATTAAATAAAAGTTTAGTGACTAACAAATGTGTGACACCATATAAATGATTAACATTTGAACATGCTATATCTACAAACAATATACTTAAAAAATTTTGGGACAGAATATAAAAAGCAATTCTTTTTAAAAAAAATCAATTTAATACCGGAATTGAATTTAGAATAAAATTCAGTAAAACTTCTTTTCCCGGAATTATATTTTTAGACTAAAAAACAAATTAATTAAATAATTATTATTTTCATTGAATTTGTGAAAAACATTCAATTTTTATGACAGAATACTAAACGACTCAATAGATACTAACCGTTAGAATAAATTGAGTTTTATGGCCAACAGAGTAGGATAATAAGCATACTATGCTACCATGCTACTTTTACTATTTTATCTCACCTAAATTATCTCTTTATAGATAAAATTATTATCTAATTTATTAATATTAGAATTTTAATGTGAAAAGACCATGTTTATTTAATAAATATTAAATACTTGGTCGTCATCTGTTCTACTTTTCATTATTAATACAAAAGTTTAATGATTAAAGCAATTATTTTTCATCAATGTTATGATCCAGAATATTGTTATGATTAAAATTTTCTTTTTATCACTGAAAGAAATATGTAAAACATTGCCCTAGATCAATTCATTGCTAAGACTATTATATTTTATGGATTTGTAAATTAGGGCTAAATTTTCTAAAATATGATCATTAGATGGAAATCCCTGAAGAACTAAACCATAATGAGCTTCAAATAATTGTTAAACTAATATCATGCAAATAGCAGTTGATTAGATTAAGTGATGCCATTTTCAAGTATTCAAATGTCTTTACCATGCTAAATTATTCAGCATGATCATTTCATACATTTTAAATAAATTATATTAAAATTTTGAAAAATTGGTAGAAAAGGATCTATAAATTGATTTTTCTTATATAGTTATTTCTAAAAGTGGTATAAAGGACTCTTCGGAAGATCAAGTTTTGTTGTTAGAATTTGATAAAATTTGGCATGCTAATAGAGCTGATGTTAAGTAGTAGTAATCAGAAGTTATTTTG
>JAQIXI010001658.1:0-12776 GCA_034700165.1 Galumnidae sp. Gr-Ori-00277 | reverse complement strand
AGTGTTTCAATCAAATCGTCTGACATTTAAATGAAAGCATTTATTGTTTGCAATGAATACCATTTCTGTCATTTCAGACACTATTATCTGATTTAAATCCTATTATTAAATAATTCTTGTTTTTTTTAAAAAAAGAGTAAAGTATTTCTGAAATTTAATTTAAATATATTGATAATAACCTTGTTCGTTTTTGGAAAGAGTATCTTAATTAAATTGATATTTATTTATTTTACTTATATCTTTTTTCCAAATATTTTTTTTTGAGTATATCATAAGAAATAATTTAACCTGGATTAAAACAGTTTTATAACATTTTGGCAAATAACCTTTTACCTAATTTCTTATTAACCTTACTTAACCCTTTAATAAATATTTCAAGGCTAATTGAGCCATTTTATCCTAGTTCATTTAAGTTGACATCAAAGAAATATTAATATATATATATTTTTTATTACTTTTCAGTTATTCATCAAAATTTAAGATTATTTTTAACTAAACTTTTAAAAAATAAATTCTTTAATGGAATCAATTGATATCTAACTGTGAATATAACCGGAGGTAAATAACTAACAGTTAGAGAGAGACCTAACTCTCATATAATTATGAAAAGAGGAACGACTGGTTTTCACATCTCTTTAATAGAGAAACAGAGTTCGCACTAAAACACTAACCAATAGTTTAGAACTCAGACTTGTTTTGGTCTTTTGAGACAACACTTCATATCTTCAGAGAAATTGTTGTCTTTCTGTAGATATTCATTAATAAACCATAATTAACCTGGATGATTTCCTATTGTTTTACTCAAGTGTGTCATTTTGTGTAAGTGATTTTCTGTTCTAATTTGATCAAGTCAATTAGTTTTTATCATAAGTCTATTTCCTCAATTAATCTGGATTAATACCAAGGATATATTTGTGTGTTTATTATTAATATTTGACTAAAATATAATATATTTCTGAAAAATTGAATTTTTTTTGAATTTTTAAAAGTTTATATTTATATTGGAATATCTCAATATCTCAAATCAAACGAAGGAAACCCTTAAAACCTTTTCAAACAATTTGTTTGTAATTTTATCTGAAGCTCTAGTTTGTTATTATGTGAGTATTATTTGATTTTACTTCTTAACAATAATTGAATTCCTTTCAAATCGTTTGGAATTATTTCTAAAATTATTTTCAATTTTATTATTCAAATATTTTTTTTGATAGAATTTATTGATAGAAATGTCGATAAAAATATAGTTATTTCGTCTTTTAATAGGATTTCATATGAATTCCTTTTCAAGTTTAACGAGTTTTTACTCAAATTATTATTTTGATTTATATTTTGGAAATATTTTTTTTTTGTAAATTACTTGTTAAGTCACGCATAAAGATTTAACATGTTCAAAATGCAAGTGTAAATTCCAAGAACAAATATATATTTTTAAATTTTATTTCCGGATATTATATAAACTACTTTCAAAACATTTGGAATTATTTCTGAAATGATTTACAAATTTTTAATTCAAATATTTGTTTAAATTTATTGTCAGAAATATCGATACAAATATAGTTATTTCATCTTTTAATAGAAGTTCATATGAATTCCTTTTCTATTTACCGAGTTTTAACTCAAATTGTTATTTTGAATTATATATTGTAAATATATTTTTGTGAATTACCTTGTTTTTTAATTCATACATTAATGTTAATCATGTTCAATCTTTTGAAATATTAAATTAAGCATAAAAATTTATCAAGTAAAAGCTTTCGAAATATTAGTTATATGATATAATAGTGTTAAGGCCAAGAATAGGAAAATATGAAGTATATTTAATATTTAATATCTAGATAACAAATTTTTATGCATTTTTCGATATTTTGTGAATTTCCTTATTAAACTCTTATAGAAAAGAATTACCCTGATTAATTATAAATACTTATCATTATATCTCATATCATTCTATTTAATTTGGCTAAAAAGTGATTAAATGAAAAGACTTATTGCAAACATTAAATGATATACATTGTACCTTGTAACTTGTACCTTTTTTACAAAAGAATTATGGAATAACAGACTGTAATTTTATGTTTCAAACTATTTATAATTAATGTTTCATTCGTTTTATTTTTAATTGGATGAACTCTACAAAAAATTTTAACGTGATCCTGACTAATATTAAAATCTCATATCACCTAGAATACTCATAAATACGGCCATAAAATTACTAAATGAGGAGTTTTGTACAGTTTCTTGAAAACATTTTTTATATAATATTTTTTGGGAATTTGTGTTAAATTGAAGAAATATTTGAAACATTTCAGTGAAAACGTGACAAACATGTGATCTGAAACTGTGACCAAAAGCCAAGAATTTCATTGAAAAATAAATATTGACTTCAATTCAAGTGAATAATTATTTGGATTCAAATAAATTAATTTTTGCTCTTAGTTTACAAATTATAAGTAGTACTCATTTTTAGAATAATTTTACTGGATTAATATTTTCAACATGAGCAAACTTAAATAGTTTTATGGTAAGTGAATTCATTCATTAAATTAACAAGTTAATCAAAACATCTATTAATATTACGATTAATTATTATTTTTAAATAATTATTCCTTGTTCATTTCAATGTTTTTTTATAGAATTCTTAACAATAATATTATAAGCATGGGAATATTTTGAATGCCATATTATTTCTTTGTATATTTAAAAACCAAGGTTAAATTGATATTAGAATTTGAATGAATTGCAAATTGTTTGCGAATAATAGCTATTGTTATCGAAATTTAAAAAAAAGACTTAAAATAGAGTTTCAATCAAATCGTCTGACATTTAAATGAAAGCATTTATTGTTTGCAATGAATACCATTTCTGTCATTTCAAACACTATTCTTATCTGATATAAAGCTTATTATTAAATAATTTTTCTTTACTTATAAAAAGATTAAAGATTCCACGAAGTTTTATTCAATTTTATCAAAAACGACCTTTTCTGTTTCAAGTTGATACTTGAATATTTTACTTAAAGCTATGCAATTAAGTTTTATTTCATTAAAATTTATCATGCAATTTAAATTTTAGTTTTAATAATTTGAATATTTGAAAATTATGAGAAAAAATTACAAGATTAAATTAACTAAATTTTTAATTATCAACATTTCCTTGAGTATTTCATAAGAAATAATTTAGCCTTGATGCTATTGGTTTTATATAATTTAAACTTTTAACCTTTCAACTAATTTCTAATTATTTCTCAATTAATTGAGAATTCAAGATAAATAAATCTAGCCTGATTAAGCTATTTGATACTAGTTGTTATAAGTGTTAAGTTGACACTAAAGGGATATAAATTCCTAAAAAAACATTTTTATTACTTTTGATAAATCGTTAAAATTTAAGATTATTTTTAACTTAACTTTTCTGAAAATCTTATTTTTTTAAACCAATTGACGTTTAACTGTGAATATGACCGGAGGCTAATAACTGTTAGTGAGAGAGACCTAACTCTTATATAATTATGAAAAGAGGAACGACTGGTTTTCACATCTCTTTAATAGAGAAATAGAGTTCGCACTAAAACACTAACCAATAGTTTAGAACTCAGACTTGTTTTGGTCTTTTGAGACAACACTTCATATCATTAGAGAAATTGTTGTCTTTCTGTAGATATTCATTAATAAACCATAATTAACCTGGGTGATTTCCTATTGTTTTACTCAAGTGATCAAGTTTAATTGTCTTGTTAGTGTGCCGTTTTGTGTAAGTGATTATCTGACCAAGTCAATTACTTTTGAACATAAATTTATTTCCGCATTTATTTTGGACTACCACCAAGGATATATTTATATATGTTTATTAATATTTTATTTGAATATAATGTAATTTCAAAAAAGTTATTTCTTGAAATTTTTTAATGTGTTTCACATTTCAAATGAAGAATATTTTTATAAACTTTTCAAACAATTTGTTTGTCATTTTATTTAAGGATATGTTTGTTATTATGTGAGTATTATTTGATTTTATTTTTTAATATTATATAAATTTTTTAATATCGTTTGAAATATTTTCTAAAATTATTTTCAAATTTTTTTATTCAAATATTTGTTTGAATTTATTGTTAGAAAAATCGATAAAAATATTTGAATTTTGTCTTTTAATAAGAAATCATATGAATTGCTTTTCAAGTTTAACGAGTTTTTACTCAAATTATTATTTTGTTTCATATTTTAGAAATTTTTTGTAAATTGCTCTTTTGATAAGTCACGCATAAAGAAATACCATGTTCATTCTATTGAAATATTACTAATATGAAAGTGTTAAAGCCTAGTATAATTAAATATTTATATATTATATATATTGTTTTACTAAACAATAATTTTACTAAAAATAGCTTGATTACAAAATCTTATGCATTTATCGATATTTCATGAATTTTCTTATTAAATTCTTAAAAATTAGAATTACCTTAATTAATTTATAATACCCATGTCTTATATCATTCTCTTTAATTGTTTAAATGAAAAGACTTGGACATATTACAAACATTAAATAATAACAACGAAATCTTGTAAAAATAAAAATCATGGAATAAAAAACTGTAATTTTATTTTTCAAAGTATTTATAATTAGCGTTTCATTTGTTTTAATTTTAATTGGTCTAGTCATCTTTGCGGTTTTTTACATGACCCTGATTAAAATGAAAATTTCATATCGCATAAGCTATGAGTCATAATTTTTTTATAAAAGTTATATAAGTTGAACAGAGCCCTAAAATATCTAAATAAGAAATCTTGGACATTTAACGAATATTGAAAAAATTTGATTACAAAAAACTTAAAAATATTTTATGATCAAGATCAATTTCTTATTTATATTTATTTATTATAATACTAATATTGTTTCAATTTATTAATCAAATAATTTTTAATTTTTCTAAAATTAGAATAATAAACACTGAACCTTGTACAATAAAAGAGAATACATTAAGAAATTAAAAACTGTAATTTTGTTTTTGATAGTATTTATAATTATTGTTTTATTTTGACATGCTGGAGCTACTGCAGGTCCTTTTTATATGAAAACAATATTTTTACTCTTTTGCCATCTGAAAAGTGATGTCAATTTATGACATGACTTATGTACGGATAGAAACCCTATAGAAATCAATAATAGAATTATAAGAAATTTGATCCAAACATTAAGTGCTAATTATTCGATTAAATACTAGATTTTTCTTAAATGAATTACAATATTTGATACCATGCAAATAATAAATATTAAATGATGTTTTAGTAAAAAAAAAAATCAGACAGTCCGTGGCCATCCAAAGTGTTAAAACCAAGAATAACCAAATATTTATAAATTATATGTAGTTTTACTGAAAATAGCTTGATTACAATTTCTTATGCATTTTTCGATATTTCGGGGAATTTTCATATTAAATTCTTATTAATTAGAATTACCCTGATTAATTTATAATACTCATGCCATATATCATTCTCATTAATTTGGCTAAAATGTATTTAAACAAAAAAAAAATTATGGAATAAAAAACTGTAATTTTATTCTTCAAAGTATTTATAATTAACGTTTTATTTATTTTTATTTTAATTGGTATACGAAATGGCATGCATTTTTTACATGATCTTGATTAGTATGAAATCCTCATATCTCATAAGCTATGAGACATAGCTTTTTTATAACAGTTATATTAGTCTAAAATAACTAAATAAGCAGTCTTGGACATTTAATGAATATTGAAAAAATTTGATTACAAAAAATTTAAAAATATTTTATTATCAATTGCTTTTATGATCAAGACCAATTGATTATTTATCTTTATTTATCATAATATTAATCTTTTTTTCAATCAAACCCAAATAATTTTTAATTTTTATCAAAATTAGAATAATAAACACTGTACCTTGTACAATAAAAGAGAATACATTAAAAAATTAAAAACTGTAATTTTGTTATTGAAAATATTTATAATTAACGTTTCATCGTTTTATTTTAACTTGGGCCACTGATCCCAGATAATTTTTATATGACAACAGTATTTTGGGTCTATTGCCGTCTGAAAAGTGATGATTTATTACATAACTTTTATACGTATAGAAATACTATAGAAACCATTAATAGAATTATACGAAATCTGATATTTAAAAATATTTTACCATGCACATAGACAATTTGATTAAACAAAGAAATACTTTGAATATTTTAATATAGTATCAATTATACAATAGTTGAAGTGTAATTGTTTAACCATTAATACATAATACACATTTTATATTGTAAAGTGTAAAAATAAAGTCTATTCTTCATTTATGAATAACCTTATACCTTAACAAATTATTATTACTAATGAATTTGCAAATTTTAATACAGAGTTGAGGAACAGACTATTTTTCACTACATTTATGTAATAAAGGGTAGTATATAGTTTCGTTTTGCACCCACCCACCCGCCCACCCGCCCATTTTATTTTTCAGAATATTTATGATTAACATTTTATTTGTTTTATTCTTAATTGGAAGTAAACAAGAAGAAATTTTTTATATGGTCTTGATTAATATGAGATCCTCATATCTCATAGAATATTCACAAATTTAGCTATAAAATAATTAAATTAGAATAATTAAAATTTTGCATATTACAAACATTGAACAAATTTGATCACAAAAAAACCAAAAAATATTTTATGATCATGATTAATTAATATTTTATTTTGATTTATCATAATATTAATATTTTCTTGATAAAAACCAAATTCTTCTAATTTTTTTTAAATAGAATAAGTACCTTATATTATATAAGAAAAAAAATTATCGAATAAAAAACTGTAATTTTATTTTTCAAAATATTTATAATTAATGTTTCTTTCGTTTTAATATTATTTGGCATGATAATCTCTGGGCATTTTTACATGATAGAAATTTAGTCTCTATTTCCTTTTGATAAGTGATTTATTAATTACAAGACTTTTTTTACCGATAAAAACGTTGAGACCGATAGAATTATTATAACATTTGAATTTGGTCAGAACATTATTCTGGGTTTAATGTTAAACTTTGAACCTTATATAAGTTTTGATTATTTTAATAAATATTAAATTTTTCTTAAATGAATTACAATAATATTTGATCATGCAAATAAAAACTCTAATTTAATATTGAAATTAAAAATATATTCTTATAAATATTTTATTGAAACACTTCTTATAAATCATTAAATTTACTTTAAAGGAGTAGGCATTCAAAAACCTTTATTAAATCATCAAATTTGGAAGTATCAAGGTAAAATAATATAATAGTTTAGGTGTTATTGCATGTGTAATCTAACCGATAATTCATTAACAATTTCTTAAGAAAATTGAAATATACCCTATTGAAAGAAATAATCAAGTTTGTTTTTAATATTTTTGGTTTTATTAAAATTATGTTAAAATATACTTTTTTAACATTTATCTACTACAAATGTGTAAATTATTGATTTATTAAATGTTCATTTAGTAAAGAAAATTAAATACAGAAATATGATAAAGGTGACTATTCCTTATTATTAATAGTTTATTAAAACTTTAATATAATTTGAGATTAAAACTGTAACATAACTTAAATTGTTTTTTATTATATTTGGAATTCTTTCTTAAATATATAATTTTTTATTTTGTTCATTAAAAATGATTAAATTGTTTTATATTTTTAGGAGTGGGTCATTTGTTGAAAAGTTAAATTAAATATTCAGATGAGTAAACACTTTTGAAATACTTTGAATACATTATCTAAAAGTAAATTAGATTTTGTTATCAAAAGTATATTTCATTCATTCATTTGAGAAAAGTTTAAGCTAATTTCTTAATGCAAAACATTTATCACTTTTTAATGTTTTTCAATTCAAAGGCTTGTTTTGTGTGTCTGTTATGGAGGGATAGTTAGTCAGGTCTGCACTTCATTTCAATACAACACCCTTTATATGAATATAATAAATGAATATCTTAACAAAAAAGAAAATAAATATCATTTAATTGAAATTTAAATTACAGTCTTTGATATATTTGTTACAAAGGATTTAAATCCCACATTATTTTTTATGTACTAATTTATCTTGCTCAATAATTTCTTTCTTTTAAATTTAGTAATTCCTAAAAAGAGACTTTGAATTAAATAGTGGTAATCGTAAAAACTTTAATTTTTTTGATAATTTTTTTTGTGTAATTTTTTAACAGAAATACCACAAAAATGATTAGTTCTATGTATACCCATAATTTTATTTTAAAAATTGCTTGATAATTCTAAATTTATTTTAATCCTATTTTACAGTTTAAAAACAAATAATAAATAATTAAGTGCTTAGTTTTTTGTTTATATTACGATATATTAATTTCTTTTAAAAAAGCTTTTAATGATAACAATAAATGTGAATGAACTTGGTAATATGGCACAATAAGAATGAGATAATAATTATTTATAGAAATTATGTCATATCCCACAAATTGCATTATTTTGAATAACCCACACAAGTTTAAAATTATTTTTCATTTTAAAAAAGAAAAATATCTACAAAAAATTGCTAGATTACAAATTTAATTCAAGTATTCATTGAAAATTAATGACTGTTTTTTAATACTTAAATATTTGCATTTTTTAATATTTAAATTTATTTTTCAATATTATAGCTTCTTGATAAATTTAAGTATTAATTTTATCATAATACTATTGCAATAGAATATTATTTTAAATAGAATATAAATAACCGTAACTTTATATTGAGATAATACTTTGATTTAACATTATTTTCTTAGTGCAAATATTGGGGTACTAAGTCCCTCTATAATATTTATTTTAGCTAGATCATTAAAATATGTAAAGAGTTGTGCCATCAGTCATTTGTTCTAAATATGGGAACCTTTTTATGTCTTAAAAAATATAATTTCATTCATTCAAATGAATTATCAAAATTTCAGTTCTGACGCAAACTCCTACTAAAACATCGATAGAAGAAGAGGTCATTTAAGATGAACTAAATTTAGCCACAAAAACTAACACTTACTCAATAAATATCTCGAAATCATCATTAAATTTCTATTCAACTGATCTTTTTAAATGTTTTCTTATTTTGAGAAATATTTTCCTTAAAAAATTATATAAAATATAAAAAAAAATTTTATTCGTAAACATTTTAAATTAAAACTTTTAATATTCTATAATATAGACTTTATATCCTTTATTAACAAAAAGACACAATTTTTGAATAAAAGGTTAAAAACCTATTGAATGTTTGATGTAATGACTTAAATGATTTGAATTAAAAGTTAATGAAAGTTCATAAAAGACAAATGAAAATAAAGTTTCGTTTACTTTCATAACTATATTGTTAACAAAGTTATCATAATATTATAAAAATATTAGTTATATCAAAAAACTAAATTCAGCTCTTGCCATAATTTTATTTTAAAAATTGTTAGGTAATTTGAGGATTATTTTAAGCTTATTTTACAGTCTATAAATAAATAAAAAATAAATTTTCTCTAAAAATTTGTAAAATAAATTATAACAAATCTTATAAAATAAAATATTATCTTAAAATGATATCGTAGACATAAAATAAAGACTGAGAAAAATGTAGTTTAACAATTATTTAATTCTAATTGAATTTTTTTTAAATTTTCATTTAATATCTAACTCTTTAATAATTATTCAAGTAATTACCAAGTATTGGTATTATAAAATCATTTTAAATCATGATTTTTGTCTAAGGTATAGCAAATTAATTTTATCAAGCAAATATGACAAAATGATAGTGCACAAAAACTGATAAATATTTTTATTTTATTATTAAAACTGTAATTTTAAATTTGAAAAATATTTATATATGCTAAATAGTATTATTCTGTTAAACTTGAACAAATTATTTTTAAAAAACAAAATTTTTTAAACTTGATCATTAAATATAAAATTGAATTAATACAATAAACCTTTGTTTACAAAATGAACTTTTAATTATATTTAGTTTAAATAAAAAATAATTCAATTCTTTTATTGATTAAACAAAATGTTTATTCTCTTTTAAGAAAAATAAATAGAAAATATTGGATAAAATTTCTAAAAATAATTATATAAATATTCTTCAATTATTTTTTAGGTTTTTTAATAACTAGATTACAGTATCTAGATTATTTTAGGTTAAATTTTTAGCTGTATAATTAAAATATAAAAAGAGTTATGTCATCAGACATTTATTCTATAAATAGGAAGTATTTTTTATTTACAATTAGTCTTAAAAAATGAATATTTCAAATCATTCAATGAATTATCAAAACCTCTTTTATGACACAAACTCTTACCAAACCATCGATAGAGGAAGAGGTCATTTAAGATGAACTAAATTTAAATACAAAAACTAACACTCAATCAATAAATAGCTCGAAGTCATCACTAAATTTATTCAATGTTTTTCCAATTTTGGGAAAATATGTTTCTTAAATAATAAGCATTAAATTCGAATCAATTTATAATTCGATTTTCCAAAAGCTGTTCTCAGACTTTTTACATTTTGACCTAGATTATCTTGTTATATTCATTATTCTGTCAGCAAATCAAAGCCAATAAATGTGATTAATGCTAACAATTTGCAAAATTCTAGTATTATTTATTTTATTTAATCTTCTTGTAATTTCATCATGCTATTAAATTAGGTCATTTTTAACTGTAATTTCTGACTAATTCTGTTTCTCCATTTTCCGAATGAAATTACTTTTTGCCTATTTAATTTCGAAAAATTACACTTGTCTAAATGATTTATCTTGAGAATATTTGCAATACTATCTATAATTAATAAAGAATATAAATTCTATTTCTTAAAATTTTATTCCCAAGTTTAGAAGTTTAAGATCAGTAAAAATATTTTTTTTTGAATTATCTAAAATTACCTTGAATTACCTAGGTGTTAGAAAAATCTAATTTTTTTGCAAATGAATTTACACTCAATTTAATTAAGTAATTATAAATTTTATTATGAGTAAATTTTCAATAAACAATGAAATCTTTTTAAAAAATATGAAAACTGTAATTAAATAAAATGTTAAATAAAAATATAGTTTTTTAGACTCTAATTCATATTATGAAATTAGTACCTCCTATACGCTTTTATATTTTTTTAATCTTACTCAAAATATATTAAATTTGAATATTTTGTGCTAAATTTAACAAGAGTAAAATCAATTCTGTAACTAAAAATCTAAGGACAAAGAATTTTAATTTAAGTTATTTCTTATCATTCATAGAATAAACCACTAAAATAAATATTGAATCTAATTTAAAATATTTACATACTCATTTATAAAAGTATTCCATTATAGCGTTAACATAAATTAAATATAAAATAATTTTTAGATTATTTTTAAAACAATTGTTTTGATAAGTTATGCAAACAATTCATCAAAAAATTAGTTATTCAAATGAAGAGCTATTTATATAATAAACACATTTTAAATAATTAATTCATCTTACTCCTGTCACAACAATGGACTAGATTATTTTTTCCTAACATATTTAAATAGATAATAATGACTTCCCTGATAAACTTGCTTGATTATCTTATATTATAAACCAATTGAATTAACTAGACCATTTAAATGATGGATGTGTGGGCGAAAGACTTTTCTATATACTACCTTTACTTTGTAAATGTAGTGAAAAAGATAGTTATACAAAATAGTTATAGAATTAAATTAAACTTTTATAGCAAATATGTAACCTAGTTCATTGATATAAAGTCAATTTACCATGACATTTGAAATTTCAACCCTTATTTTAATTTGTTTTAAATATGCATTACTTCCGCTGACTTTGAATTTTGATATTTTGTTCTAAATTATTCTTGTTTTGCCACTAGGTAAAATATTTTTTCACATGACTGAAAAAATGTCGTTTTTCTGCTCACTTCGAGTTTATTCATGCAATTAATTGATACTTAACTAGGAATTCAAAGTCAAATGATTTTTAAAATAAATTCTTTTTAAAAACAAAATTTTTTTCTATAATAGCCTTAAAAAGAGTTAATTCTTATGTTATTTCTATATTAATATAAATTTTAATTTATCGGATAAAATCAAAAATCATTGTTAACTTAAAAATAAGAATTGAACTAGTTAATATTAAGTTTAATCAAAAAGTTATCTTTTAATAAAATTATAACTAGCAAATTTTTTAATTGCATATTTACAGCTTTATATACTCCATTTAAAATATTATATAATCATAAATACTAAACACTAGAGTTGTTTAACACTAAATATGGCCTAAAGATCATTCCTAACGGTTAGACCAAAAGGAAGGACTAGTTTTGCATTAAATAAATTAAACTTTAAATGAGAGGACATTATCTCAATACGTATTTTACATAACAACTACTTCTGAACACCTGTTCCGTCCCTTCAATAAACTTCAGAAAAGTGAATGTTTGTACTCATATGCCTTAACACAACACTCCTCACACAACTGTTTTGGACTAACCCTTAAATGGAAGAACTTCTGTCTGTAATACAGGTCTCGACAGAGGTTTCCCTTTTGGCAATAGTTGTCGGATCCCTTTGTGTTTATGTATTGAATATTATGTTAGACATACAGAGAGGCAACAAATACTACGAATAAATTATTATTCAGACTTGTTTTGGTCTCTCAGGAGTCAACACATTTGAGTAATTCTTATTTTAAGTGTTTGGAATTTTCAATTAATCTAGTTAATATTATTCATTAAACGTATTTTAATATGTTTTATAC
>JAQIXI010001657.1:0-12777 GCA_034700165.1 Galumnidae sp. Gr-Ori-00277 | reverse complement strand
AATTGTTTCCACTGAAGAGTTGTATCCTTCCATCGGAGAGACGAACGGTTTTATAGTTTCCACTTTGGATTCGGTCATAAATATTGTCAGCCATTGAATACTGGATTTGAAACCATATTTGAATAAAATATAGAAAAACATTTCCTTAAATTAAAACACATTTAATTACACATTATTTGTATCTAATTATTACATATTTTGATAAAATTTTACCAAAAGTTTACTAAAAGTTAATAAAATTTTCCACTTTTGTGTCTTCGCACAAACCAATGCTCTGATGAAAAGAGTGGGAAATGACATAAACCTGACTTTTTTGAGTTCCATCTTTTAATACTCTAACAAAACTGTATAACAATTTTTAGGCACTTTTCGACTCTTGGAAGAAGTTTTGTTAAAATTATTTATATTTTGAGTTAATTCACAAAAATTATGATTTCATCGAATGGTTTTTCCGACGATTTTTTGTTTATATCGTTTGTATTCTTTCATTTATTCCATTCGTTAAAAATATGATTAATGACAGCACAGGTAGTAGTAGTGATAAACACAGTTTTGAAGCCGAAGAGGTTCGCATCGGTTTGACGTCAAACGGGTCTATAAAATAAAACATTTGCTTCAATTCAACGCAAAAATAAAAATTTATTTAAATATTTCCAAAGAATTTTATATTTGAATATAACTTTCAATTGAAAGCATTAAAGAGTTATTCAAAATTTGAATAATCAGTGAAAAGCAATTCATTGATTCATAATTTCCTTTCACTTATTCCTAATATATTCTTAAGAGAATTGCAATTCTTGGAGAAAAGCAAAAATTCAAAACTTGAAAAAATGATGGCTTATATAAAGTATTCTTTAGAATAAACTATCAAAACTTATAAATGAATGGAAACCTTCAACACTTCTGAACTGATAAAAGGCTTCAAAACCGGTTGCGTCGAACTTATCATTTGTTTTGAAGGTAACTCTGAAGAAGTCTCCGTCGGATTCAATAGTTTTTGGTTGTTTCAGACCGCAGTGTCGGGACATCTTTCGGTCAACTGTCCTATAATTAGAGAACTCGACGTAATCACTGGCCGTTTCTATCGTACATCTGTTCCGTTAAAATAATAGATACATAAAAACATAACACTTTTGGAATAATATCTTTCATTGAATACTTACGGCATAACTCCTTCGACATCAAAATAAGCGAAAGTGATGTGAATTTTTTGTGATGTATTTCCATAGAAAAAATAATGACATTCTGTGTTGCGGGGGTACAGACCTATTGTTATTAAATTATTATTATTATTATAAGAATATTTCAATAATACAATTGTATAAACAATTTGTGTTTTTTATACAAATTATTATTAATAGAAAGTAATTAAAATAAACAAAAAAATGAATTAGTACCAGGATAATTTGGTGATGTGAAGCTTCCATTTGTTCTTTCAGTGCTGTTAAACACAAACCCACAAACTTTTGACGAAAAAAAAACATATTTTTAGATAACAATTCAAATATAAAACAAAAGTATTTTCAAAACAATATTCTTATATTTCTATAGAATATATGATTACCTGATTGTGAGTCTTGTATTTCAGTACTTAAGCCAAAGTCTGATAAAATAAAAGTCAAAGAATAGAATTTGTTATACAATTATAGAGCGGATAAAAAGGACTTTACTCGTAACGAATCGATAAATGGCTCGAAATCCTTTTATGTGATCCACTGAATGTTGAGTTTTGAACTCTACACTAAGAGATGGTCCGTTTGACATGAGCTGAGGCGGCAAATCATTGCCACAAAAGTTGTCTATCCTTTCCTTTTGACCGTTGATTGTTATGAAAACCATTACAATATCTGCGGCCTCACAGCTATCAAACCATTGAGAAAATCATAAGAAAATACATTAAAATATTCTTTTATATTAAGACTCACTCTCTTCCACTTTCTTCGGGTCTGAAGAGATCAAAATCAGTGAATAGGATCTGTACCCTTTCCTTTCCCTGTCCGTTAAAATGAAAATGACAATGTACATTTGCTGGATATGGATTGGGATAGTTTGGAGAAGTGAAGGTTCCGTTCTTTGATATCCGACTGTCAAATGTTTGGTCGCATTGAATGGCTATTAAAGTGAATAAAAGAAACACAATTTTCTTAATTATATTTAAAAAAAATAGTTAAAACTTTAGATTAAAAGTGAGACCCAATACTATATTCAGGGTTTGGCTTAAAAACTGTAAATATTTGGATTTACTTTATGAGCGTAAATATAGCTTTTATTATGTTTTTTCGATAATTCTCCTATTATTTACAGCTTTTTATCTGCTTTTTCTCTCGAGCCATCGGGGGGGGGGGGGGGGATCTATTATGAATTGAATTTTAATTTTTATAGACTCATTTTAATAGATAAAATTTATCAAATTGAAGCAAACAGTTTAGACAAATTGGTTATTAATTTCAAATAATAATATGTGATTTTTAAATGTATTTCCTTAAATAAATCTTTTAGAAATAAATTTTATAAACTTTTTTTACGTATTTTTACGGGTTCGGGCCGGTTAGGGTTTTATGCTTTAGGTTTGGACCGGTTTCGGGTTTGAAAATTCGCCTCAACTGTGGGCTCTAATAGCAATCATTCAATAAATTAATAAAGTAATTAATGGGGAGCAGGCGTGGAGGATTGGTTAACTTACTTCCTTTTGGAGCGAAAGGTCTTTGGTTCGAGACCTCAAAACAGCTGAATTTTTTACCCTCTCCCAAGTCTGAAGGAATTGGGAATCCCTTTGGCCCAAAGGGCATTTGAGTCATTATTACCTTACAAATTTTCTTATTACTTAAATCTAATAATAGGTGAAAGTAATGAAAAATTTAGATAAATCCACTGTGAAATGAGCACCTTGGTCATATAAGTTATGCATCTCTCACTGTTTTGTGTGTTCTTTGGAGCAGAACATTAAAAAGCACTTTTCGTATTCAAACATTTCTTTATTTTCTCCAAATTGTTATTTTGTTGAGTAAATAACGCAATAAAAAGACTTTTGTTATCCATTTTTAATAAAGTCATTTATTGAACACAATTCACACAACAATTTAATTATTAACGAAAACATTAGTTTTTAGGCTTAAAATTAAAGTCAATGTTTAGAAATAAAACTGTTGTGTAAAGTGTTGTAAAGTTTGTCCTAAAATATATGACTAATTTTTTAAATGTAATAACAAATATTAGTTAATAAATAGACTAATATTAATGATAAAACTTATGTACAATAAATAAATTAGCTTTTAAGGCAATTTTGTTATTTGAACAAGCTACTTTTAAGATTATATCTAAAAAGTTCAGATCAGAGTTGAGAAGAGGTGTATATAAATTTGAATATTAATGTCAAAAATAAAATAAGAAAAATAGATAACTATTTATTTTTGTTAGAGTTTTGAAGAGTGGTCTGAGTGTTCATATAGTGGTCATTCATTTAATCCCTGTTTTAGACTCGAGTTGCAGACCATTTGATTTAATGTTTGAAGTGCTCGAACTCTAAATTAATGTTTGTCTGCGACCGACAAAAATGATTAGAAACGTCTACTTCTGAAAAGTTTGTAATTAATTTGAAATCAGAATTGAGTTGTAGTTTAACTCAAAGGAAATAATATAATCGTAAAAAAGTCTCATTAGTTGTGAGCCTTTAGTCAAAAATAAGACGAATTCATTAAATTTGTCGAAATAGACTTGACTGACACTAATATCTTTATTGAAAAAATCAATACCAAGAATTTAGTTAAAAAAGTGAACTTGGTTTTTCTTTACAAATATGATACATTAGGAAATTAATGAACCGTTTGGTTAAGAGATAAGTTTACAAGTTTATATCGAATTCTATTAAATATGGCTCAAGAATTTCAAATCAAATCATTTTTGGAGAAAAAATATTTTTGGATAAAAAAACATTTTTCTGATTAAATTATAAAATGATTTCATTTGAAACCATTTGTTATTTAAAAAAACTTATGTAAAGAAAAATAAACGACTAAACGAGCAAAGAATGTGAAAGAGATAAAACTTGTGTTTGAATTGATGGCAATATTACTATTATTGTTGTTATCAACGATTCCAAAAACATCCGTTTCTGCGCTTCCGATAAAATTTTAGCCAAAAAAGCATTTCTTTACTTATTTAACACATAATGTATTAAATATTTTTTGGCTCAACTTTTTTATATTGAATTTTTTAAAAACGAAACGCAAAAAGAAGACCAAAATATTAACTGAAGGCTTATCCGAAGGGAATTCAATCAAAAGTCTAAATAATTTCTAGACTTAAGGCTTAGAGAAAGTCTCTTAAAAAATATGTTTTAATCATTTCCTAAAAGGAATTATATTTTTTTCAATTAAGCAATTAAAGCATCGACGCATTGAAGCAAGCACAACTAATTAAAGCATATTTACTCGAATGAATAAAAGACTAGACATTAGCGGTGATGTTAAGTGAAACCTATAATTCAGACAATCAGACAATTCTGAGTTTTGTCAGAACACAGAATACATTTAAAATTATGTGTTCTCTTATCACATAAACTATTCCTAAAGTGTTGTTTGAAATGTTTATTTTCAATCGGAAAATGAAATGTTTTTATGCCTTACATAGACGTCAAGGGTTTTATTGAATATAAGTTGATTTCAATGAAATCAAAGCCGCAAATAACAGACACAGAATTTACATAATGTTGTCTCCAGGAGTCGATTGATGTGTTGAGAACACAGGACACAAACAACTAAATGATTTCAGGAACACAAATATGTGATTTCCAATAAAAAAAATTCCAGTTTTTTTGCAATATTTGTGGACAAAGAGTAGAGAAGAGTCAACATTAAGGCTAATATAAATGAATGAAAAAATACTAAATAAGTGATGAGTGGATTGAGTCATATAAAACTAAATGTTTTTACAGACAAAATAAGGTAATTATGATATATTGATAAAGATTTTGACCGAATTTATGACGAAACAGCACTTGACTATCGCTGAGTCAAAGGAACCGAATTTTTCTCTGCTGTCAATTCCGATACATTAAGACACGCTTTGCTGGAAGTCATTAAAGGATAGACACCATAAACAAAGCAACGCCTAAATTCACTCAAATTTCAATTTATATCAAAAAATATCGTAAATATTATTAGAAGACATTAAATAGAAAACTCGTATAAATTATTTCTAAAAAAAAGTTATGATAAGAGAAATGCGATAAAAGATTTCATTATTCATTCAAATTGTATGAAAACATTTCATTTGTGAACAATTGACAGAATTCAAAGTTTTTTAGTGTTATTTATAGAGACTATAGAAAAAATGATTGATTACTTTAAGGTAATCATATCCTCGATTATAATAAAAGGTTATCCGTTCTTATAGTTAATGTTTGAGAACATTATTCCGGTATAGATATCGACAGAACAAAAGGAAATTAAGAATTTATTGTTAGCCATAAGTTTGATGTCAATATTATAACTCATATTTCAAATAGAAATTCAATTTCTATAAGCGTTTCGATATTTTTTATATTTTTTATTTCTTATGTCTTTCCAGGAATAGGTCTTAACTCTCTCTTAGAAATAAAAACAGTAAAAAGAGAAAACTTCAAAGTTTAAAATAAAAATAAATATAAGAGATTTTCAATTGATATTTCAACTCTCATTATATTTATGGTTTAGTTGAGTAAAATTCAATAACAAATATTATCGAAAAAGACATCAGGGTAGATTTAAATAATTGATAAATAGAGCGTTCATTTCTAAACTTTGAATTGTATGGATTTCATGGCTTTCCTGAACAGCACTTTTTTTGAGGTCCATTTATTCCTTTCTCTCTTAAAAGGCAGAACTCCCTTATGGTGAGCTATGTTTTTACTATTGTTTGTACGTATTTTCAAGTAATCGATTCTTCACTGACTTTGTCTTCGATTGACATAAATTCAATTTTCGGATAATTTAAAACATTTTTTCTTAGAAGTACTGATTAAAAATCAATGAAATGAAAATTTCAAGTTCTATAAGAAAAGGGATGACGAGAGACACTCGAGCTCTTTATAGAGAGGAGATTATCAAATATTGAAATGTACTAGATTATATCAATTTAGAACATTTCTTCAAAAATCCTTACTTAAGTAAAGTTTGTTTTGATTCAAGAATTCTATTGAAAACTCAAAATTCAAAATATATTTCAGATTATTTAGTTCTTTAGATATTTCAACAAGTTCATTTACGTTATATCTCTTAATAGATATATCAAATAAACATTGATAAGTTTAATAATGGTAATTGAGTAATAATAAACAATAGTAATATTACTAGATCATTTTAAATGATAATAATAAATAGTAAACTCACGAATAGTCAGAATCTTAAGAAATTTGTCGAAATTGAATAATAATATGAATATTAATAATAACATTTCTGTTTAGATGTCAATACATATGAGTTGAGACAATTTGAAAAGAAGTCAAATAATGATAACAAAAATTATAACAAATTTCGAAATCAAAGTTATTTAGAAAATGGTTTCAAAATTGATGATCAAAACTCAAATAACGTATAATTGGAACTCATTTTTCGAAATGAATTTTAACTGAAAATCATTTATCTTTTTTGGAGTCATTTTAGAAGTTTTTTTTTTTGTAAATTTGATCAAAATTTTTATCAGAACTATGGCTTTAATCCAGTGATGAAACGGTGAAATTCTGAATGTATAGAATGAGTGCACAGACTTTTGCCAAATATAATCAATAGGAGGACAGCGCATGAGTTTTCTGCTGTAAAAGTAATTCCCGACAAATCCCATAAAAAATATTTTTCTGTAAACTTAGCCATTAAAGTGATTGCATTTATAAGCAAAAGAGGAAATAAAACAAAACTCAATATAATTAAAGTTCGGATTAGAATTAATTTTAAATTAAATTTTTTTTAATTAATTAAACCCCAATTTTTGGGCAAATTTTGGCTATTTTTGAGAATTTAATTACAAGTTCTGACGATTTTCACGTTTTTAAAATTTTATATATATTTTTGATGTCATTCTAAACATTTCCAAATGAATTGATTTTGTTGTCTATAAAATTGTTCTCATATTAAATCATTAAAAATAATTCAATATTTATGTATGAAATTAATTAAAACAAAATCCAAGAGTAAAATATAAGAATAATTATAAGATTATTGATTTAATTTCCTATTTATTATGGAATCTATTAATTATAAATTATTAATATTCTAATTAGGAAACTCTAATCAGAAAATTAAACTCAATTAAGGAAATATTGAGTCAACACTTTAATAGAAATGCTTTTAGACAATTGTACGACAAATCTGTTTAGAGTAAAGAACCTTGTTAACAATTACTATAATTATTAGATAAGATTAATACAACTTTCAAACGCAAACAAATAAAATTTCTGGGACACTAAGGTTTAATTAACTAGCTAAATTGAAAATGTAAACTTCAAAAAATGAAATAAATATCAATATTTTAGAAATTTTGGAAAATTTCTTTCCTGAGAACAGAATTAATCACATTTTAATGGATTTTTCTTAAAGAATAGTCAATACTTTTGGGAATTCAAATCTAATAATAAAGAAATAATTCATGAAATTTGAGATAAATATTCAAATAAGAAAATAAAATATGTTTTTAAGGATAAAAAAAGAGTAAAAATTCCTATTTTTAAAATATATGACAGAATTTTCAGCGAAAAATAAATGATTGAAGAAATGATAAATTCTTTGAAATTATTATTTACAACAAGACTTAAAAACAGTTTTTCATTACAACAAAATCATTCAAAAAAAATATAACTAAAATTTTTCATTTCAAACGGGATATCATTTCAGAGAAATGTCCAGAATTTCTATTAGTTCTGATAATTCCGGACTCTTTTGAAGACAGTCTTCAGGATATAAGGACTGAAGACGTGATTTCAATAATAGATAAATCAGTTGTTGGGAACTCAATGTCCGACACATGAATTGATAAAAGATATATTGGCTAAAGATATGTCCAAAAGATAACTATCAGAAATGGTTGAAAATTCGAATAATTTCTTGGAAGTAGTCAACAAAATTAATATAACGCAATCATGGTAAATTTAAAATAAAAAATGGATCCATCAAAATCTCAATGTCTACACATTTTCAATGGAAAACATTTGTTTATTTTTGATATAATTTAGTGAATAATAATAAAGAGAACAATACAATGACTTTTGTTCACTTCATCTTTTCTGAAGGGATGGCATAAACTCTAAATCAAATAAATGTCTGAAAATAAATTCTATTTCACAACAATTTTTTATATACAAAACTCATGTGAAGTCTATTCTATAGTTTTTTGTTGTTTTTTATAGATTTGGTTTAAGTATTGTTTATCGTTCATTGAATTTATATCAATTTGAAGTGTCGTTCTATAAATCCTGTCATTTGTTGTGTTCTCTGCTTTTCTCTCTTGTATTCAAATAAATGTCATCTAAAAACTCGAACCCATAATATTAAGGAAAGAATAATTTGAAATATTGTTTCGAATATTCGTTTTATTTTACAAAATATATGGACTAAAATCTCAATAATTTTTTATTGAATCGCTTTTCAAAGAATTGCAAAATTTTTTGATCAATTGATGACTTTTGGAGAATAAATGCAATATTGGTCTCAAAAGTAGTCTCTAATCCTAAAGAATAGACCAGTGATTAGGAGGCAGTGAAACGAAAGCCTGAGTCTCTGATTTCGACTTATGGCACAATCGATATCTAAACAGTTGATGCCATCAAATCAGGACTACTTGTGTTGAGCATCACTTTCAGGGAATGTGAGACTAAATGAATCGATTCATGCAATGAATTCATTGGCGATAAAATAATCCCAGAATTAAAACATTAATTAAAAATATACTGAAAATCATTGCAAAGACTTATATATATCAGTAAAAACATTCATTTATTTAAATGAGTGTCACTTAATTGACTTTAAGCACTATTTGGTTATTTTCAACCAAATAAATATCGACATTAATTATTCATTAACTGCTTCTCAAAGACAGGACTGACATCTCTAGCAGTCAAACACTTTATTTCATTCAATTTTTGATATATCATTGCTTTAAGTCTTAAAACACTTTATATTTCATTCATTTTTTTAGCTAAAATCTAAAAGAAATCAAATGGACTGACCTCTTGACGACTCAGTTGTCTCGTCTTTATGTAAGAGATCGTCGTCGGGTTCTGTTTTAAGGAAAACATTAACTGTAAGTCAATTACTTTTAATTAATAAATGATTACCTGTTTGTGGAATTTGTGCGCTTTCTTTCCTATTAGGAGCTAAGGTTGATGTGGTGGTGGGGGACAGGCTTTCAATGTTTGTTTGATTTGGTTCGAACTGATACAAAGCTTTGAAGCCATTATAAGTAGGAGGAGAGGACCCGGTCTTAAACTCGATATAAAGATCGGGTCCACTGGAGATGATTTGTACAAATGATTCGCGATTACATAATTGAGCGATTAGTGGACTCTTGGCATCTCTGCCGTCGTATACGAGTATAACGTCTTCACTGTAGCGACAACTGTAAACCAAAATTCGAAACTAAAGTTGAGCTAAACTTTTGAAAACTGTGTTCAACAAGTTTTACAACAAATCGATATTTTATTAAAGGCTTTGAATTAACAGATGCCGTGAGAATACCTCAAATGAAAAAGGAAAGTCAACTCCTTTGGGCACTGGCTTTCATATTAATATATTTGCAAAACAATTATCTTGATCAATTATTCATATTATGATTAATATTCTATTGTGAATGAAGTATAAAATATGAACTAATGTTTTATTCAAACGAATGGCAAAACTTTTAATTAAAAAAATATTTGAAACAAAATCTGAAAAATTATTTAATGAAAACAAATTAATTATTGAGTTCTCTCTTATAGTTCGATATAAATAGATCTTCATTTCTCTCCGAAACTCATTAAGGCTATGATATAGAGAGAGAAATGCGAAACAGAAGTGGTCGAGGAATGCAAACAAAACTTATCAATCATAAAGATCTGAACCCAAAGGAGATGTGTTGAACAAATGCCTCCACTCCGAAAGGATAACAAATTTCATAACAATAACTCGACTCAAACTCTAACTGTTCTCAGAATTAGCCTAATATTGATTGCGACTCATCTGAAGCCTTAAACCTAAACTCAGTTCAATTAGAAGAAGAAAAATCCAAATCACTTCTTACTAATCAAATCGATTACAAGAGTCTATTAAAGCAAACAAATTATATGATATTATTATTATTATTCAATCATTTTATTCGATTAAATGATTGATCGAACGAATAATAAATATCACAAATCATTTGCTTTTAAGAGACTTTTGGCGTCGATTTCACGTTTAAGATATGATTTAAGACTACAATCTTTTTGATTAAGACTTGGATATCTTCTATCAGTCTCTGCAAACAGTGTGTCATTCAGTCCTTTACTCTTAAGATAAACTTAACGTAAAGCAAACTTACAAATCATTAATCTCTTCAAATGAAGTGAATCTTATTTCTCGACTAAATTTTCTCGACTCAAAACTTTGTTCAATAAAACTCTGAATAAACTTTTTGTCCGGTAATTGATTGCTATAATTAGACAATCTATGAGTTTATGTCGAGAGTAAGACAACAACTTTAAGACAAGAATATATTATTCAATTTATCAGACAATGATATACAATATGTTTGCCTCTTATCGAAAGCTCTTAGTTTTTCTGACATAAATAGAATCGAGTGATAACTCATTAATTATAACAAATTAAGGCTTTGATTAAACCTTTTTCACAAAATCGCAGCAAAGAATGAAATTTTACTCTTTTATTGTATAAAAGAATGCCTTAATTAATAATAATTATTATCAAGATAGATTTATTAATACAAGTTTTGTATAATTTTGAAGAAATTCTCGCAAAATATTCTAATTTATGATATAATTTAGTGAACTAACAAAAGAATAAATATTGACTGAAATGTTGCTAGATTATTTACGTGAGTTAAAAATGTGACTGACCTTTGATCGTCTTCACGCAATTGTATACTTTCGAAGAGAACTTTAACTTTTTCGTTGTATTTGGCGAAGAAATGATAGGCACAGTTAGCATTTGAGGGATATTTTGAGGGATAGTTAGGACTATAAAGTTTTCCACTAATTTTGTCAGTCATAGTAAGTCTCACAAATTGATAATCACATTTAGAACCACTGAGTAATTGACCCTCCGGTTCGAAATCCGATTTATTGATGAACTGATAGGTACCACTAAAACCGGTGTTATTATTACTATTAGGAATGGCATCCGAATGGAATTCCATTATCAAAAGTGGACCAATTGAGTAATGAGTGCTTTGGGTTTCAGCCAAATTTTTACCACAAAGAGCATCACTCCATGGACTCAGTTCATTGACACCCGTTTCACCCTTTTCTAAGTTGAGGAACAGCCGAATAAAATCAGCGCTCAAACAACTATTCAGACAAAAAAAATTCAATAATTGAAACATTTGTGTGAAATACAAACAACGATTCAATAGTTTATTCAATGCTTTCGTTGAGAGGACTGGCATTTAATTGAACGACAAATACATGTATTACTCACTTGTCTGAAGAAATTGCTTTTTGTCCCCCATTTGAGACATCAAATGATACGAACGATATTTTGACGATTTGATGACTGTCTCCGATGAAAACGTAGAGCAAACAATCGATGTTATCGTCGTATTGTGTCGGGTAATTCGGTGACGTAAAAGTACCAAACTCTTTGTTAAACGTATCGTCAAATGTAACGCAATCACAGCCTTAACACAAAAAGTCAAAATCTGTGAAATCACTTAAGACTCACTCAGAGGATTCATCCATCAAAATAAGACAAATTTAACTGCTTTAGTGTATTCTAGAATACTTCTAACCTTGCCTAGCTTACTTTTGCAGCTCATTTTAATATTTCTAAGATTAGATTCTCGTTATAATGGCTTTAAAGTGAAAAATCATTTAAATATTGATTTCAATAAACGACTCATTTATTTCATATTATTTCTTAAAATTCAATATAAAATTAGTCACAAAATGAGTAAATTGTGATTCATTGGTAATCACTGGTAAGTAATACTTAAAAATTAAGTTAAATATTTAATTAATAATTAAAAGTTTGCATTCAGATTTAACCTGCTAACCTAGAACCTGCTCTACTAACAAAAACTCTTAAAATGAATGTTGAAAATAATGTCTTAAAACCGATTGTATGACACAATAGGAGAGTAGGACTCATATTTTAAGAGTTTTTATGTGAGGCTTTACTGACAATAAAAGGTTAAAATAAGGGTTCGTTTTTCCATTAAAATTAGTAGAAAACAGCGTTTAAAAGGAATAAACTCTTTAAACTTTAAATACTAATTAATACAATATGTCTGTGAAATGACTCTTCCATTTGACATATGATAAGATGACTTCGCAATTATATAAACAAAATTATAACTAATGAGCAAAAAATAAATCTTTGCTTAAATCGATAAAAAGATTAAACACTTCATTAGGAGATAACAGTAATATATAAACTATTAATATAATGTGAAAATCGTTATGATTCGTCACAATTGAAGATTATCTTATGATTATCTCTAAATATTAAGGTTTAAATTTTATTATTAATTATTATTAAATTATTATTAAATTATTATTAAATTATTATTAAATTATTATTAAATTATTATTAAATTATTATTAAATTATTATTA
>JAQIXI010001656.1:0-12781 GCA_034700165.1 Galumnidae sp. Gr-Ori-00277 | reverse complement strand
CCGAAGAGAGACTTAATTGTGAAGAGATATTAAAGAGAAGTAATGAGTGGACTATTGATAGCAATGTTTATAACGACAAACACTATTCGAAGTATTTAAAACCGATGAAAATATTTCTGAATTTTTAAAGAAATTTATTGAAACAAAGAGTAAATCATTAATAAATAGTTAAAATATAGTTTATTATTATATTATTTAATCAATTCTTTTCTTGAAAGTAAAGTTCTTTTTGTTACAATTAAGTTGCCCAGAATATAAGCAACTACTCTTGCTGTTTTATAAATGAACTAGATCGTATTTCATAAAATTCTTAGTTTTATTTTAAATGTAACTAATAATAATATAATAAAATTATTAATAAAAGAAAACAACACTTTTTTCCTTACCTTAACTTTTGATTAAATAATAATTTCCTAATATTAATATTTTAATAAAATGTTTAATTAATTTATTTCAATATTATATTCAAGGTTTGCACAAAAGAGTGTATTTGTTAGGATTAGAAAATTTATTTCATTAAAAGCAATTGTCGTTAGATTTGTCCGGAACGTAACCATAGCCGCAGTCCTCAGTGGTCACACCTGGAATGTGTCCTATTTCTGTCTCATCTGCTCTTATAATAATAATGGCTCCAAATGTGATACCTGTCCTCAATTGGATTCATGAGTTCTTTTAATAAATAATTAATTATATAAACAAAACTCACAAATGATTGAATAAAATCAAATTAGTTAAATTCAACAGAATAATTATTTTCAGATGGGGGTTCAGTTGGGGTTAGGCTTAAGAAATCAGTTAATTATATCTGTTAATTAACTAAAAATATGATTTAATCCATTGATTGGATACTGTATTTTTATAAACATCTTAAATAAATAGTTACTTTTAATTGTAATAATTAACAGAATTAAAATTTTGCTTTATCAAGTTGATATTATTTTTTAAAAAAACCTTGCTCATTTTTAATCTTTTTAAATCAATAAATTGTCTAAATTCTTATTAAATAAAAATAATTTAAAACTTTTATTTGATATGAAATCATTAAAAGTTATTGTTTTGTTAGTATTTAATAAACAAAATGTAATTAATTTTAAAAATTATTTTTAAATAAGTATAAACTTTAAAACCTTAAACTCATAATTGATTATTCTTTTATCAGTTTTTCTTTAATTATTCCCTTAAAGATATACCTATAAAATGATCAAGTGGAAAATATCTAAAATTGCTTGTTTTAAATTATCCTTGATAAAATTTTTAAGTTTTATGAAAGTTACTATTTTTATGATATAAAAATAATTTTGTTTTTTAAATTAAAAATGTATAACAATTTTCTCAAACATTTTTTCCAGAAGAGCACACCATAAGCACACCACACGCATAACTACCCTTTTTTCATATTTACATCAAATATCTATAACTTTAAATATGTTTTTATTAGATTACAATTTTTAATAACAACTTACATACGCACAGAATATTTGTAGTAAATATTAACTGTTTATTATTAAATTATCTTGCTATTAGTTTACTTTGAGATAAACAAGTAATAAAAATTATGAACTGGATAATCATTTTATATCTTGCCTTAATTTTAGCAAGCTATTGCCATGCTGACGGTAATGTTGAAGATAAGACGGATGAAGAATTCCAAAAAGCTTGCATGGTGGATCATACGAAATATCGAGAGAAACACCAAGTAGAAGAACTTGAATTGAATAGAAAAGTATAAATTATTATTAGTTTTTTACCTTGATCAATAAATTATTCTAAACTAGTTTGTTAGAAAAGCAAAAAAACGTTGTATAGCTTATGCCCAAGGTGCAGAAAAAAATCCTGACAAAACAATTGGCGAAAATAGGTACAAGGGCACTTCTGAATATGGCAGGCAATCTTGCAAACAGGCCATTCATACATGGTTAAATTAACTTGTTCATTTAATAATAACAGAGATGGCAAAAGAACCCGATCCAAGGGGGTGTCATAGAGGGTTATTTAGGTCTCGGCTCAGGGCATATTAGGGGGTATTTTGGAAAAAGCTAAAAATCGCCAAAAATCTCATATTAGGTGTTTTTATGTGTTTTTCTTTTTAAATACATACAATTCAATCATATTTAACGTATTTTATCATTTTTAAAGCATAAAATTTAGATTTATTTGACAAAAAAAGTTTGAAAAAGTCACTCTAAAAGCCCGAATTTTGACGTTTTAATTCATTTTTGTTATGTTTTCTGTTACTTTTCCTATTAATTACAGCCAACTTTTGGATTTTTTGCTAATTTTTTTCCGATTTTTCAATATTTTAGGGAAAAAGCTCGAAGGGGGTTCGCTTTCACCCCACAGGGGGGATTTTGCCGATTTTTCGCATCCAGGATTGGGGTATTTTAAAGTTTGCCATCTCTGATAATAATTTTATAAATGATCTGTTTAACATTTTAATCTAATAATCTAGGTACCAACAATCTAAGAAATATGACTTCGATGACCCTGAACTGACCCCAAAAAATACAGCCTTTAGTCAATTGGTATGGAAGTCAACTAAAGAGATGGGATGTGCTAGGTGCACTTTGAGAGAGGAGGATATAACTACTACATACATTGTATGCAATTATACGCCCAAGGGCAATTCCAAAAATAAAGTCAAAAAGAATGTCCTTAAGCCAATAAAAGATGAAGAGGAATAATTTTATCGTGGTGGGTTTTTTCGATTGAATTTTTCTAACCTTGCTAAATGTTGTTAATAACAAACCTTTTAATGTAAACTTTGCTAATAATAAACTACATTTAAAATATCAAATTGTCTTGTTTAATTTTGTTTCTAGATAAATATTTAAAACAAGTCACCTAGTTAATCTTAAATAAAGTATCCAGATTAATCAATAGACAAATACTGTACTGATAAGATTTAAAATAATTTATATACAAAGTTTCCACAAACAAGAGTCCGAAGAGAAAGACTTAATTGTGAAGAGATATTAAAGAGAAGTAATGAGTGGACTATTGATTACAATGTTTATAACGACGAACACTATTCGAAGTTTAAAACCAATGAAAATATTTTTGAAATTTTTAAGAAATTTGTTGAAACAAAGAGTAAATCAATAATCAATAGTTAAGGAATTGTTTAATATTATTCTAATATTTAAGGAATTATTTTCATAATAAATAAAATATCAGTCTACAGGCAAACAAACAAGCACCATTTTTAAATTAAAATAGAACTAATAACTTTTTATGTTTTTCATATTTTAGGTAATAATTAAATTTGATTTCTTAGAACTGAATACTAGAAATTCATTTCCGATTGTATTTATAAAAATTTCTAAATAATGTTGGCGTCTTTTGATGCCATAATAATTGCAGATAACTCCAACTCAGAATAAAATCAGGGATGGCAAAAGGGGGGATTATGGAATACCCCCCCTAGGAAAAATCGGAAAAAGGACCCCCCTCTCGAAAAACGGTGCCGGTGCGAAGCGCTGGCTCCGGTATTTCGAAATTTTTGAAAAAATATTGTAAATTGATTAGCTAAAAGTGGTATTTAGATGTTTTTTCTTTAAAAATCCATAGAATTTCAGCATTTTTAAGGTATTTTATTAAAAATAAGACCAAAAATGAACAATTTTGGTCAAAAAACTTGTAATTTTTGATAAAAAATGCTTTTTATTTAACTTAAAAGCTTTAAATAGATTATTAAAAGATATTAATAAAACGATTTAAATGTGAAAAACTAGCAATTTTTTAAGGTCTTACCAAAAATACCCCCTAATACCCCCCTGATTTTTACCAAAATACCCCCCTCCCTAGGACCCTCCCTAGAGTCGAGTCCTTTCGCCATCCCTGAATAAAATATATTTTATTATCTACACTAAATAACACTAAATAAATTCTAATTTTAACCAGATCAAATAATATCAGTTATTTTTTATATCATTTCAGATAAGATTTGGTGTTCTATTGTTTTATGTTTTTCTCACCAATGATTATACCTTAGGATCGGAATTTGGAGCAGGTTTGTAGCACTTTGATTTGCTATTCTCAAATACAGTATTTGAAATACTTTTACCCAGTTTATTCTAAAAATATACCGTTTAATAATCATTTATAGATTAAATATTTCACCTTTCATTTAAGTTGTACAATAAAGTAAAGATAATGACTAAAGGACATGAATAATATTTTAAAAAATATTTGTTTATACATTTAAATTAAAAATAAATTCAATTTCACAATATTATTTCTGAGTACACCTTTTGCTTGTTTATACTTTCAAACGCATATTTTAAAAATTCCGTTTCTAAATTATACCCTATGAACTTTATGTTATCTAATCTAAACAAATAACTCATAAGATTTGAAAAAATATTTCATTTTTAGACAATAAATATATTCGCCATTATTTCTATAATACGTTTCAAATATAAGTTATAATAAATTTACTCAAATGAAATCATTTTAATTCAATTTGTATTCTAATTGTTTTTAAATATAGTTTTTTGTATTCAATTAATTATAAAAATCAAATTAAAGTCATGTCGTTATTTGTAAATGAATTTCGAATTTTTCATTTTTTACCCGAAAATATTAAAAATAGTATTAAATGTTTTTGTGTTGGAAATAAATTTGCAATTTGTGTCACAACTAATGATAAAGTCTATGCTTTGGGCGAACATTCGTTGTCTCTAATGGGTTATGAAGAAGATGAAAACCAAAACTCTGAAAATAATTATATTTTAATTAAAGAATTGTGTGATAAACAAATACAAGACTTTTATAATATAAGAACTCATGAAAAAAATTATTTTATGTTCGCTAAAAGTATTAACCATCAGATATACAGTTGGGGACAGAATAATCATGGACAACTCGGAAGAGGATACCTAAGTGACAATTATGTTTATTTAAAACCAAAAGAATTTATATTTTTCAACGACAAGAATATTATTGACATATCGTGTGGTAGATATCATTGTTTAGCCCTATCGAGTGAAGGGCTCGTTTATCATTGGGGTAATAACTCTATGGGTCCATTTAAACTTTTAAATGAAAACAATTTTCTAAATCCAATTTTAATTGATATTAATAAGAAAGTGAAATATATTTATTGCCAAAGATTTGCTTCTATCTTGGTAACTATTGACAGTTATGTCCATAATTTTGGTATACCCATTGAAAACCAGAACCAATTAAATTTGACAAATGTTTCGAAAGTTATTGTTTCGTGTGGTTTTGTGTATCATTTTCCTTTAATTTTATACTCCGATAACAGTTTTAACTTTTCTAATATAAACATGGACATTTATAAAAATGTTATAATTAGTCCAATAAAAAATATTTATTCTAATCCCCAATCTCAAGGTGGATTTTTTATTGAAAATAGTGATGGTTTATATGAACTAGACCGTCCAATAAAAACAATAACTTCAATGAAATACAAAAACCTTTTTGAATTTTGTTTAAATGAGTTTCAGTCAACACATAAAACAATTCATATCATAAATAACGGAATTTTTGTGAATAATATTCATTTGATATCAGATTTAAATTCCAACGTTTCTAATATACTGTTTGAGTCAATGGATTGTATTTATAATAATTTCAACGAAAAGGTTCTTCACTCAAATAGCAGTGAAATCGAAATATCAAAGAATTTAAAAAGATTTCAAATTCCAAATATATTACAAAATATCGATACAAACGTTAAATATTATCATCAAATCGAGATATATTCTCATATTTACTATTCAGCGATTATTGTAACGAATGACAATAAGGTGTATGGAATTGGTTCTAATATATGGGGCGGTTTAGGTTTAGGTCACAACAAAAGGGTTAATGACTTTACTTTAATAACGGAATTATGCGATCAGAATATTGAAGAGTTTTTTGAGTCAAATTACCACAACTGTATGTTTGCAAGAAATAAAGAAAATAAAATATATAGCTGGGGTGATAAATCATCTGTACTATTTGCAATCGATCAAAGCCTTTTAGAAGATGAATATTCTAAACCTCAGATAATAGAAATTTTGGGAAACAAGAATATAATACAAATAATTTGTGGTGAATACCATTGTTTGGCCCTTTCATGTGATGGCGATGTTTATGGTTGGGGTCATTGCGATAGAATAACCTCAGAAACAACCTATCTTTACACTACAAACAAAATGGTATATGAGCCAGTTAAAGTAAACTTCAAATTTGAAGATTCAAAAATAATATACATTTCGTGTTATCTCAAGACCTTCTGTGCCGTTACTATAAATGGAAATGTTTTTGTATGGAAAGGAGATGTCTTATCTAATGAAGACTATATACGAATGGGTATATCTATATCTGAAACTATCAAGGAGGAACATACCAAGGAACTTAAACCTATAAAGTTTGAATTGACAAATATTATGATAGCACATCCATTTCCAAATAAAGGTTTAGATTTTGTATTTTTGACAACAAATGGAGAGTTTGGGGTTTATGTTTGTGAGAGTAAAATGGGATTTATTAAAGAAAAAAATATTAACCAATTAAAATTTATTGGTATTGAGTTGCAAGTTCATAAAAATAATATTATTTATAAATATGATCTATCCAAGGGATGTTTAGTTGATTCTATTTATACAAACTTTTTTGAATACAATCTCTACAAAAATCAATTAATTAACGAAACCATTCATATAACAAGTGATGGATATCTTATGAATCATAAAATACGGGTCAATGAAAAGTATTCAAAGGATTCAAATGAAAAACTGTTAATAAAATATACCGAAAATGTTTTCGATAAAAAGTTTGAAAATACCTTCGATGAAAGTGAGTTAATAGGAAATGGGGGGTTTGGGCAAGTTTATAAAGTTAAACAAATGATAAATAATAAATATTTTGCAATAAAAAGAATTGAAATTAAGGGTAAGAATAAAATTTGAAGAAATTCTTAATAATAGTTTTTACTTGATTACAATCTTTAGGTGACATTAAGAGAACTTTGGAGGAAATATCAAATATGTCTAAATTGAGTGATAATTATGTCGTAAAACATATAAATTCATGGACTGAAGGAAAGATTATCGACAAAAGTTTAATGACATTTGTTTACATACAAATGGAATTGTGTTCACAAAACTTACAGCAATTAATTAATTCAATCAATTGTTTGGATGAAAAATACAAAACAATTCAATATTTCATAAGAACTCAACTGTTGGTCGAACTCATAGAATGTGTAAATCATTTACACTCTTTGACGCCTCCTATCCTTCACAGAGATCTCAAACCACAAAATGTTTTGGTTAGCGATGGAAGTAATGACAGATTCTTAAAGATATGTGACTTTGGATTATCCAAACTATTAGAAACCTGTAAAAATACCAAGGGTGCGGGAACGTTTAATTTTATTGCTCCTGAAGTTCGAGAAGATGACCCTGATGATTCTGAATCAAATTATACTAAATATAATGAAAAATGTGATATTTATAGTCTGGGAGTTATCGCTAAACAACTCTTTGATTTTAAAATATCGATAAAACAAATGAGAAAAATAAACATTTCGTAAGTTTTAAATATAAATTGAATTTTTTAAAAATAATTAAATTTGATTTCTTAGGACTGAATACTCGAAATTCATTTCCGTTTGTATTTATAAAAACAATTTCATTAAATTATTTGAAACAATAGTTAATATGTTGTCTGAAGAGCCCGAAGAGAGACTTAATTGTGAAGAGATATTAAAGAGAAGTAATGAGTGGACTATTGATAGCAATGTTTATAACGACGAACACTATTCGAAGTTTAAAACCGATGAAAATATTTCTGAATTTTTGAAGAAATTTATTGAAACAAAGAGTAAATCATTAATCAATGGTTAAAATATAGTTTATTATTATATCTTTTAATCAATTCTTTTCTTAAAAATAAAATTCTTAGTTTTTTTTTAAATTTAAAAATATTTGTATTACTTTTAAATAACTAATAATAATATAAGAAAAATTTGAGTTCAAAAATTATTAATAAAAGAAAACTTTTTATTCCTTACCTTAACTTTTGATTAAATAATAATTCCTTAATATTTTAATTCATTTCCGAAGTTTTAGTCAAAGAAAATGAAATATTTTATTATACTAACTGAATGCACTGATCGAGTTATAAATTATATCAATGTATAAGATATAAGTTCAAAGAGCACATTACATTTATTACAAAAATTAAAACCTTTTCAGAGAGTTTTATTGAGTATTTGTTTGCATTAAACTATTATAAGAAAGTTCATTGTATATATCGTAACTTTTTTGTTAATAAATACTTTCCTTGCTCATTCAAATGATATATATATGAATAGATTTTTTGTGCATACACATTTCACATAGCTTACGCACGAAAGTGGCTAGAAATACTGACTAAAACTTCAGACTTGTTTTTATAAAATGTTTAATTAATTTATTTCAATATTATATTCAATGTTTACACAAAAGAGTGTTTTTGTTAGAATTAGAAAATTTATTCCATTAAAAGCAATTGTCGTTAGGTTTGTCCGGAACGTAACCATAGCCGAAGTTTTCAGTGGTCACACCTGGAATGTGTCCTTTTTCTGTCTCATCTGCTCTTATAATAATAATGGCTTCAAATGTGATACCTGTCCTCAATTGAATTCATGAGTTCTTATAATAAATAATTAATTATATAAATAAAACTCACAAACGATTGAGTAAAATCAAATTAGTTAAATTCAACATAATAATTATGTAAATATTAACTGTTTATTATTAAATTATCTTGCTATTAGTTTACTTTGAGATAAACAAGTAATAAAAGTTATGAACTGGATAATCATTTTATATCTTGCTTTAATTTTAGCAAGCTATTGCCATGCTGGCAATGTTGAAGATAAGACGGATGAAGAGTTCCAAAAAGCTTGCATGGTGGATCATACTAAATATCGAGAGAAACACCAAGTAGAGGAGCTTGAATTGAATGGAAAAGTATAAATTAGTATCAGTTTTTTACCTTGATCAATAAATTATTCTAAACTAGTTTGTTAGAAAAGCAAAAAAACGTTGTATAGCTTATGCCCAAGGTGCAGAAAAAAATCCTGTCAGGGCATATTAAGGGCTATTTTGAAAAAACGTTAAAAATCGCCAAAAATCTCATATTAGATATTTTTATGTGTTTTCCCTTTTAAATTTGTATAAATTTAATTCAATCATATTTAACGTATTTTATCACTTTTGAAGCATAAAATTTAGATATTTTTGACAAAAAAGTTTGAAATAAGTTACTCTAAACCCCGAATTTTGACGTTTTAATTCATTTTTGTTATGTTTTCTGTTACTTTTCTTATTAATTACAGCCATCTTTTGGATTTTTTTGCTAATATTTTTCCGATTTTTCAATATTTTAGGGAAAGAGCTCGAAGGGGGTTGGCTTTCAACTCACAAGGGGGATTTTGCCGATTTTTCGCATCCAGGATTGGGGTATTTTAAAGTTTGCCATCTTTGATAATAATATTATAAAGGATCTGCTTAACATTTTAATCTAATAATCTAGGTACCAACAATCTAAGAAATATGACTTCGATGACCCTGAACTGACCCCAAAAAATAAAGCCTTTAGTCAATTGGTATGGAAATCAACTAAAGAGATGGAATGTGCTAGGTTCACTTTGAGAGAGGAGGATATAACTACTACATATATTGTATGCAATTATACGCCCAAGGGCAATTCCAAAAATAAAGTCAAAAAGAATGTTCTTAAACCAATAGAGGATGAAGAGGAATAATTTTTTCATGGTGGATTTTTCACTACATTTACGAAGTGATATGTAGTATATGTATTTGTTTTTCACCCACACACCCGAACACTATTCGAAGTTTAAAACCGATGAAAATATTTTTAAGAAATTTGTAGAAACAAAGTGTTAAATTAATAAAAAATAGTTAAGGAAATGTTTAATATTATTCTATTATTTAAAGAATTATCTTCATAATAAATAATATATCAGTCTACAAGCAAACAAGCAAGCACCATTTTTGATGAAAATAAAACTGATTATTATTTTATGTTTGTTTCACATTTTAGATAATAATTAAATTTGATTTCTTAGGACTGAATACTCGAAATTCATTTCCGATTGTATTTATAAAAATTTCTAAATAATTTTCGTGTCTTTTGATGCCATAATAATTGCAGAGAACCCCAACTCAGAATAAAATATATTTTATTATCTATTTGTTTAGAACATTAAATAAATTCTAACTTCAACAAGATCAAAAAATGTCAGTTATTTTTGATATCATTTCAGATAACATTTGGAGTTTTATTGTTTTATGTTTTTCTCACCAATGATTATGCTCTATGAAATTTATGTTATCTAATCTAAACAAATAACTGATAAGATTTGATAAAATATTTCATTTTTAAACAATAAGTATATTCGCCATTATTTCTATAATACGTTTCAAATATAAGTTATAATAAATTTTCTGAAATGAAATAATTTTAATTTAATTTGTATTCAAATTGTTTTTAAATATAGTTTTTCAGTTCAATTAATAATAAAAATCAAATAAAAGTCATGTCTTTATTTGTAAATGAATTTAGAATTTTTCATTTTTTACCCGAAAATATTAAAAATAGTATTAAATGTTTTTGTGTTGGATATAAGTTTGCAATTTGTGTCACAACTTATGATAAAGTCTATGCTTTGGGCGAACATTCATATAAAATAATGGGTTATAAAAATAATGAAAACCCAAACTCTGAAAATAATTTTATATTAATTAAAGAATTGTGTGATAAACAAATACAAGACTTTTATAATATAAGAACTAATGAAAACAATTATTTTATGTTCGCTAAAAGTATTAACCATCAAATATACAGTTGGGGTCATAATAATTATGAAAAACTTGGTAGAGGAGACTCGTTTGAATTAAATGATTATATAAAACCAGAAGAATTTACTTTTTTCAACGACAAGAATATAATTGACATATCGTGTGGTGATATACATTGCTTAGCCTTATCGAGCGAAGGACTCGTCTATGGTTGGGGTAATAACACCAAGGGTACTTATTCAATTCCCAATTTCCAATTTAAACCTTTAAATGAGAAAAATATTTTAAATCCAGTTTTAATTGACTCAAGTTTTGGAATTAATAAGAAAATAAAATATATTTATTGTGGGGGACATACTTCCATCTTGGTAACTGTAGACAGTTGTGCCCATATTTTTGGTGATGGCTTTATAAATCAAAATCAATTAAATTTGACAAATGTTTCAAAAATAATTTCAAAAGATTTTATGCTTAATTATCCCTTAATATTATATTCCGATAACAGTTTTAATTGTTCTGATGATATAAATGCGGAAATTTATGAAAATGTTATAAAGAGTCCCATTGAAAATATTTATCCTAATCCCCAACTATTTAAAGGTGGATTTTTTATTGAAAATAATAATAGTTTATTTGATCTAGATCTTCCAATAAAAACAATAACTTTAAGTAAATACAAAAACATTTTTGAATTTTTCTTAAATGAGTTTCAGACAACACATAAAACAATTCATATCATAAATAACAGAATTTATGTGAATAATATTTATTTGATATCAGATCTAAATTCAAACGTTTCTAATATATTGTTTGAGTCAATGGATTGTATTTATAAAAATGCAAACGAAAAGGTTCTTCACTCAACTATCAGTGAAATCGAAATATCAAAGAATTTAAAAAGATTTCAAATTCCAAATATATTACAAAATATCGATACAAAAGTCAAATATTATCATCAAATCGAGAAATATTCTTATGTTTTCTATTCAGCGATTATTGTAACGAATGATAATAAAGTGTATGGAATTGGTTCTAATATAGAGGGCTGTTTAGGTTTAGGTCACAACGAAAGGGTTAATGAATTTACTTTAATACCAGAATTATGCGATCAAAATATTGAAGAGTTTTTTGATTCATATAACAAAGCATTTTATGTCTGTATGTTTGCAAGAAATAATAAAAATGAAATATTTAGCTGGGGCAATAAATCATCTGGACTATTAGGAAGAGGTGAAGGGCTTATAGAAGAGGGATATTCTAAACCTCAGATAATAGAAACTTTCAGAAACAAGAATATAATACAAATAATTTCTGTTGAATACCATTGTTTGGCCCTTTCATGTGATGGAGATGTTTATGGATGGGGTCATTGCGATAGCATAACCTCAAAAACTTCTTCTAGCAATACTGATAAAAAAATATATGAGCCAGTTAAAATAAACTTCAAATTTGAAGATTCAAAAATAATATACATTTCTTGTGATCCAAAGATCTTCTGTGCCCTAACACTGAATGGAAATGTTTTTGTATGGAAAGGAGAAGTCTTATGTAATGAAGACTACTTACGAATGGGTATATTTATATCTGAAACTATCAACGAGGAACATACCAAGGAACATAAGCCTCTAAAAGTTGAATTGAATAATGTTAAACAAGTACAACCTTATATAGTTAAAAGTTTAGATTTTGGATATTTAACAACAAATGGAGAGTTTGGGGTTTATGTTTGTGAGAGTAAAATGGGATTTATTATAGAAGAAAATGTTAACCAATTTATTGTTAATAGACGTTCTAGTAGTGAAGAGTTCCAATTGGATGAGTTGCTAGTTGATAAAAATAATATTATTTATAAATATGATCTATCCAAGGGATGTTTAGTGGATTCTATTTATACAAACTTTTTTGAATACAATCTCTACAAAAATCATTTAATTAACGAAACCATTCATATAACAAGT
>JAQIXI010001655.1:0-12783 GCA_034700165.1 Galumnidae sp. Gr-Ori-00277 | reverse complement strand
GCGCAAAGTCTTCCTTACAAAAAGACTATTATTATTCGACATAAAAGTCACCGTAATATCAGACAAATCATTCATTTCGAGCACAGGTTTTGAGTGCAATAAAATACCATTAAGTGGATATTCAAATTGTTCAAGGTGTAATATTTCAAGGAAAGGCTTAGAACTAGTAAAATGACTCCAATTGATTGCAAGAGTGAAATAGTCAATGATATCAGCCACTGTGTCGCCCACTGTTACCGAACCAAAGCGATATGTTTTTAAAATGTTGCTTGATGATTTTATTTTAAAGTTTGAAAGTCTTTTCAAGCGTTTATTTTTGTCTAAAAATAAAGTTGTTTTGTTACAATTGACAAGATATAATGTTATCCAGGTTATATTATTGACTTTTTTAAATGTTTTTCCGTCGCACATTAAAGATGGAACTAATGGGTAAAAGTGTTTATTCGTGTAAATGAAAAATAACCTCTTGTTTGAATTGATATCATTAAACGTTAATGTAATGAATGGATAATTAAAGTCATTTTTATTGCTCTTTATATCAGTTTTTGTGTTCGTTTTGAAGTCAAAGAATTGTTTTGTTATTAAAATCAATTGATTTAATAACATTAGTGTCAGACATATGGATGTAATCAACTGTTAATATAATATATATAATTAATAAATTGTGTTAATAATTAATAATTAATAAATTGATACTAACTTTGAAGCGTTTCCTCCATTTATTTAAAGTTGAATTTCTATTAAAATATATTTTCAGATAAACTAAAAGTTGAGTAAATTTTGGAATTTTGTTTAAAACTTTTAAAAGAGTTTCAATGAATGTGTTTATTGTTATTCCGTGCCATGAATTGATTAAATTGATCAAGGTTATTAATAGTTGAATGAATGTCATCTTGGGAAGATAATTAATCATTTCATAAAAAGGTTTCTTAAATGAAAAGTGCAATTTCTTGAAAATTGTATAACCACCTTGATAATGTGGTAAGAATAATATATCATGGCAATTATCAGGACAATTTTGATTACATTTTTTAATTATTTGATTATTTATTTTATTGATTTCAATATTCTCGTCATCAGAACAATAGGTATACTTTAAATACTCAGAATAATTATCGAAACCAATTGTGTATAAACTGTTATAATTAGGAATACATTTAATTTGATTTATATATTCTTCAAAATAGCAGTCATTTAAACAATGAAATCGAGTTTTGTTTCCATAGTCTCTACACATCGTTTCGTAAGGTTTGGGAAGTCTTTTAAATTTAAAACGACTTAATCTAATTAAAAACGAATTGGTTTTCCGATCGGACAGACGTATCAACTCTGATGTGAGGACAGGCATTGATTCAGAGGAATGAAGAATAATTTTAAACCCAATGAAATGAAAGGTTAAATTTCCTATATATCCGGATAAACCATATTCATTGTTACTAAATCTAAAGTCATCAAGGTTTGTTTTATTTACAATTGAATACGTAATGCAATGACCAAAAGGAGTCAAATTTGTGGTGTTTTTAAAAGCATTTTCTATTCTAAATTGATTAACACATTCATGCATTGCTTCAAATATAACTTGGTCATTTTCTGTCTGCCAAAATTTGGATAAATTCTTGTTATAAAGAGTTTTTAATTGATAATAATATTGTTGTTCATCACTAAAATTCAAAAGCGAATGAGCATGGACAGATAATGTCATTTTTGCCTTTCGCTTCAAATTGGAACCTTTAGTTTTATTTATAATATAATACACTGCTAATTGTCTCAGAATCATTTTAGAATGATTACTAGCTAGTTCACTTGTGTTTAAATTGCGAATATCCAGATATTTAATATTTAAATTATTAAAAACAATTTTATCTAGTAAAATTTCGTAACAGAAGGTAACAGAAGGAAAGAGTTTAAATGGTATTTGATTTTCAAAATCTCTAAGTTTTCTAATATTGTGGTCTATTTGTGTGGAATAAAGTAAATAAGTATTAATTAAACCCAATAATTGTGTTAATACTATGGGTAGAGTTAATAATGAAAATATTGATTTCCATGGATATTGTTTTAACCTGGTCATTTGTAATTTGAAAACAATTATAAAATTCTTAATGAATTCAATGATATAAGTGTTTGTTATTAATTGTTTAATAAATTTGATGACTGTTTTAAAGTTTAGTTTTAGAGTTAAATAAATTAAAAATAATTTGATGACAGAACTGATATCAATGAAAGACATTCCCAGCCATAAACCAAACAAACCGCCGATATTTGACAGATATATTGTGAAGGAGATCTCCGGTTCTGAGATATAATGAAATATATTTGAAAATTTGTATTTAATTTTAATGACAGAATCGGATTCCATATTATAGTAGTGATTGTTTAAACTCAAATAATAGTATTCCTGATGACAATCCCTATAACAAGAGTTACGACACTTCTCTTCATAACTATAATCAAAAGTGTCTTTAGTTTTGTTACAAATTTTGTGCAGATATTGACTCGAATTAATAAGAATAAACTTCTCATCAATGAATGGATTTGGAAAACACTTTTGTTTCGCAAAGTTTTCTTCAATACACGACTGAAAGCAGTCGTAATAATTATAATTCAAACCTAATATTAAATTAAATTGAATATAATTGAATAAATTTTAAAGACATACCATATTTGACACACTTTTCCATATAAGGTGTGGACAGGAATTCAACGGAAGTGTTTCTTAGATTTAATTCTGCGTTCAAACCATTTCTGAAAGTTTTAAAATTTGTTTGTCTTTCGGCAACAAATGGTCGCCTCTTTTCGTCAACAAAAACATAAAAAGAAAATTCCATATTTGAGAAAATGGGGTCATTTTCTACTGGGCTTCTTATAAGAAGATTCTGTTGTTTTTCATAACTTATATTAATCAGAATATAATCATTTTCTTTGAGGTAAATATTGTTGTTTTTAGAGGAAAATGTATAACAAATACCTAAAATATTTCCATAAATACTTTGCAAAACATTAAACTCTTGAAAACAGTCTTCAATATGAGTGACATTTGAATAAAACGACTCATTCTTGAAATGAAGTTTTGCTGAACATTTGAATAACTCTTTTGGACTAATCGTTAAACCATTCATTTCACTGAAACTTAATTCTTGAAAAACTCTTTCTTCAAGTGGTCTATAAAATTGACTTAAATTATAATTCTTTAAAATCCATACATAAAAACAAGTTTTGTGCCTTGTTGACATCTTCTTCGACTTTTCCTGATAACATTTCATGTATTGTTTATTAGAGATTTCTTCATAAAATGTTTTCAATTTCTCATATTTTTCCGTTGAATTGAATTTTTCACTGACTTTTGATTTATCGAAGAATTGATTCCTTTCGGTACAGAAACTAATCGCCGGTAAATCGAAACCATTTTTATTGTCAAAAACAATGAGTTTATAAATATAGGGATAACTCAAGTAATCAAAAGTCACTGAAATAACAGAAGCGGATAAAAGTAAAAATAATATTATTTTTGTAATCAAATGAATGTGACGTTTGAATAATAATAACAATTTCTTTATTAAACACTTCCACAAACTTTTTAACAAAAATATCGAAATCTCTATTAAAAGAAAATACATTTTAGAATTAATTTTAATATTAATTTTAATTTAATCCCAATATTAAACATTTTAAAACCAAATTAACTAGCTTAAAATGTTCTCAAACATGTAACTATTTCATCATTAACATGGCATTATTATTAAAATGATTTATATGAAAAATATTGATTACAATTTCGAAATGACTGGAAATACACTCATTATTTCCATTCGCGAAATGTTTTTCATTTCATAATTTTTTAATAAATTTAATGAAATTCAATAAAACATTTTCGGAAATTATTTATGGGAATAACTTTTGAATAATAAATGATCTTATCTTATGATACCAAATGATTTTCTAAATCAATATGTCATTAACATTACCTAGCACAAATATTGTTTTGTAATATATTATATTATACAAGTATTATGTAAGTATGTTTTGTAATAATTAAAAGTTAATAACTATAACAAGTTAATATTTAGAAAATTTTCATGGTTAACCTTTAGAAAAAAATCTTTGATCAAATAAAAATACCTGGTAATTTGAAAAATACAGTCAATTAAAGTTTAAACTTTAAACTATGACATTTGCATAAATGAAAAATGAATTATTATAAAATATCTTGTTGAAATATATTTAATTGAACAAGCTCAATAGTAAAAGGAAATTAGAAGCAGCAAAACACAAATATTTAAAAAATGCAATACTATTCATAGGAAACAAATCATAGCAATAGAACCCGATTTCAGGTCCGCTCAGTTTCTCAATAAATGTCAATAACTTCGAGCGTTGAATACAATTCATGCGAACATTTTTTGCAATAAACTTATAAAGAGTTTTATATGGTTTGTGAGCACATATAATGACAAGAGTACACAAATAATTAAGTCCAAGAATGACCCAGGCAAATAATAATAGAACCGAAAAAGCAGACATTTGTCCAAAAAATGTTGTATTTTGACGGAAAGCAAAGATTATTATTAGTTGAAAAGCAATGGTTGCGATATAATAGATAATGAAAACCGTTTTACTAAAGAAGTGATTGAATTGTTTGGTCAGACACTCGACGTAATTGTGTTCATGAATTGCATAAAACAAAAGCCGAAGGTTTGAGTGTTTGACACTTAACTCAATTCTGTCATTGATTTCAATGAACTTCATTTTCAAGTAATAAATGGATGCCAACCATAAGACAAACCCAAAACAAACAAAACTGTAACTCTGCTGCATTGTAATACCAAGTATTATATTAGCAAGTACATAAATAATACTTGGATACAATTTGTTATCGAAATTCATTAACATTATAGTAAATAATGTAACTTGCCCAATTAGATAAATTAAAAAGAAAAGCTTGTATAAAAACGATACACAAGTAACAAGGATATTTAGACCAATAGTATATTTTCTCTTATCCTTATAATTCAAAGGATATTTGATTAGTTGATATTTGATCAAGTACAAAATATGAGCAGTGTACAATGTATGACTCAACTCCTGATATAATCCTATAATACTTGTGACAAAAATACCAATCATTACAATTAGGGATATATTTGAGACTGTGGTGGGGTCACCAAGCATGTAACCAACCTCGAATAATAGTTTCCTGGTCGTTTTGTCATGAATTAGACTAATAGTTGTCTGTTTAATTATGCTCAGAAAAATGACCACTCTTAGTAATATTACAATTAATAGTCTCTTGTTGTTTCTATAACCTGCAACATAATCATCTAGGTCTTTTGCTATGCAAACATAATTGTTTGAAGTGATTTCTTCGATTCTTTGAACCATTTTTTTCATATCGTTTTTCGATTCCAAATATGAATTCCAAGATCTTCTCAATTGATTCACTTTTTGAAAGATCAAATATTTAAACTTGGTAATTATGTTTCGTAGCATTTTTTATATTCGATTTTTTACTAATTTCTTAATTATAAAAATAATTATTTATTATTTAAAGTAAAAAGAGATAATAATTTAAGGATTTGTTAACAGATAAGTATTCTATCAAAAGAGCACAGAATAATATTATCATAAACAAAGGAAAATTATCATAAACAAGAAACAATTAGCTAGGATCAATTAGAGAATTTTTTGAAAATATTGACTTTTATATAAAAACGGAAATTTTAATTTAAATTATTATTTATATTTGTTTAGGATTCTTATCTATCATAATTAAATATTGATTATAATTTTGCTCAAACTTTTATCAAGGTTAAGTTCATTGAAAAAGTTTGTTCTCGTTTTGAAAATAAAAGTTGGAATATGTCTTCAAATAAAAAGTCTTAAACTATGGCTAAAATAAAGTCAAATGATTTGATTAACAAATGAATTGTTTTTAATTTTTGATTCGATTTTTTACTTTAATATTAGTTTTAAACATTAAAAACACTTTTAATTCATTAATAATTTATTAATAAAAAGGATAATAATTATTATGATATTATCCAATATATTGAAGAAAATAAAACTGCACTGAAAATAAAAATAAGAATTTTTCTATAAATAATAAGTTTTCGGAAATTTTTTTAATAATTTTCTTAATATTAAATATAAAATATTACTGAAATAAAGAGAAATTAAAGAGAAAACTAAACACAAGTTTTAGAATGAAATACATTTTATATTTTGTTTTAAAAATTCATTTTAATATCAAAATAATATTTCATTAAAAATTAGGAAAATAAAGAAAAGTATGTTTTGGTCTCTTTTGTAATAAAGGAAATACTGCTAATTGTGGGACAATTGAGATAAAAAGTTATCGAAAATGGTTTTCCTTTCAGTTCCGAAATAAGACTTTTTATTTATCCGATTCCTGGGATCGTATGGATGGAGACCTGAAGCACAGTCACAAATCTCGTTGGAGAAATCATTAAAGTTGTCTCTGCATTTGTCATCCAAACGTTGCGCCTCTAATACCAAATTGTGACGATTGGGATACCAAAAACCATTGATACCTCTCTCGGTTTCGATGACATCGAAAATTTCAATTTTTTTAATATTATAGCCGTTAATTATAGGCCTAAAGTGGACTTTAATGGACCTCAAATAGTGATATACATCTCCTCCTCCTATATATCCGTAAACATCCCAATAGTCGTATACAAAGGGCTGGCCGTTACTATCAGTCACATCTTTTGGTAAACAAAACATCACAAATGCATAGCGAGAAACTGGACCACAAACATTTGTATCAATGATATGAAAATCAGTCATATCCTGTTCACTCAATACTTGTCTGAAACGATCGAAATATGGTCGCCTAACATGAAGTCCTTTATTCGGATACCACATAGAATTTGCTTCACTAAATCTTTCTGTTTTGATGGCTCTCATAATGCCATTGACTGTCGGTTCTCTTAATTGTATGATAGCTCCGAGATTACAGTGAATTACATGGTAGACATGTCTGTCCGGATGATCATTACGGATACCATTTTGTCCCCACCAATTGTTGTAAACCGTGGCCTTGCTTTGGATGTGAACTCGTTTTTGTTGATCTGTAATGTCCTGGTATTGGGTGAAATCGATATTCACATCAAAGATACGTCTGCCCTCTGGAGGAGAATAAACATTTGGCTCTTTAAATATACCATGGTCCATAAAGAAGCGTAAAGAATGGGTCGACAAATAGTAGTAATACTCTGAAGGTTTATCCTTTTCATCTCTAATATTCATATAGTAGTGCCACACACAGTACCACATTTTATCGGCTGCATTTGGTTGCTCTCGAAGTGTACACACAATACTATTGAAGATTTTCTGTTCATCATTTGGTACAAAAACCACATAATCCCAGAATTCTTCGATTTTCATCAACACTTTCAGTTTGTGTTGGACCTCAAAGAATGGGTTAGCAATGGGTCCGCTCGGATTGAGGTCTTTCTCAAAGTCCATCCAATTGAGAAGAATTGGGCGACGGATACCATTTCCTAAATGATAATATAAATTTGGAATTTGAGGAAAATCTCTGTTTGTAGTGATCCATAAATGAGACACTCCTTCGGTCAGAACTGCTATCAGTGGACACAAAGGAAGAGATTTAAGCGGATCTCTTATCGGAAAACTTTTGATTGTCTCGAGAGAGTGCGCGCCGTCGGCGATAACAAATGTGGACTCTCTTAACAATGAAAAAATCGACCCTTTTAATGTTCCCCGATTAGATTCCTGAACTACAAAGAGTGAATTCAGACCACAATAATAGCCAATTCTTCTCATTCGCCAATCATAGGATATCTCTGTTCTGAATCCACACTTACTGTCCTCTCCGTAAAAATCTGCGCCAATTCGGAGATCATAACTTAACCGTTCTTTTGATTGGGTGTTTAGTGAAGGGGAAAGTCCGCCGGCAAACATTCCAAAAACTTCATAACCATTTCCATTACGGTTTCGGTCAAGAATTCGGTCAATATTTGTTACTAATAAATCATTGTTCAAAAAAGTACAATAAACCAAATTCGCGGACAACTGATTCACTTCGTGTTTCGTTCCTTTAATACTAATGTCAACACTTTTTGATCCCTTCTTCACATTTTCTTCTAAACCCAAATATAACCCAAAACTATAATTGTGTTGAATTTGGCCCTTAATAACTGCACTTTTCAACGGTATTTCCTTTTCATTGTCTTTAAACATAATTACGGGAAATATATTCTCGTAAAAGTGTTTGGCTCTCAAACTGTATTCTTGTGGTAACTGTTTAGGAGATATCAATACCACTTCTGTTTGCTGTCCAATGGTTGCAGTCCATCCTAAAACTAATGGGGAATAGAACCAATCAATGGGAGGGTTGTATTCTTGTGCAAACACTTTGTGTGTAGGCGTCAACGTTTGTTGAGTGTCGTCGCAAAACATCAATTCCTTGTTAAATTCTGTCGCAGAAAGTGATCGGACAGTTCCGTCATACTGTTCTCTGATGTGCAGATCCTTACAATTCTGTGCCATTTCAATGTCTGTTCCGTTAGTAATATTGTCTAAAATCTGTATTTTTGAAAAATTTGTAAAATATTTGTCAATTTATTGATTAACGGTTAGCTCTGAAGCCTTGTATTTAAAAATGATTGCAAACAGTCTTTTCAATAATTGAGTCAAATTCAAAAATCTCGTGAATTAACTATAAGTTTGTTATAAATATATAAGTGATGCCAATAATTACTTCGACGCGCGTTAAGTAAATGTATTTTTTGTGACCACTATATTGACATTTTCCAAGTTATAATATTGTGAGAATAGATAATATATTGAATTACTTATTCAAATACACTAATAAAGTTAATTAAGTTTGTACTAATAAACTTTGAAATATGTCTTCAAATGAAAAGTCTTAAACTATGCCTAAAATAAAGTCAAATAATTTGATTAACAAATGAATTGTTTTTAATTTTTGATTCGATTTTTTACTTTAATTTAGTTTTAAACATTAAATACACTTTTAATTCATTAATAATTTATTAATAAAAAGGACAATAATTATTATTATATTATCCAATAAATTGAAGAATTAGTCGGAATTAATATCGATTTGCACTGAAAACAAAAATAAGAACTTTTCTATAAATAAAATGTTTTCGGATTTAAAAAAAAATAATTTTCTTAATATTAAATATAAAAATTACTGAAATAAAGAGAAATAAAAGAGAAAAATAAACAAAAGTTTTAAAAATAAAATACATTTTATATTTTGTTCTAAAAATTCATTTTAATATCAAAATAATAATTTCACTAAAAATTAAGAAAATAAAAAGAAGTGTCTTTTGGTGGACCTCTTTTGTAATAAAGGAAATACTGCTAATTCTGAGTCAAATTATTCATAGGGTTATGGAAAATGTTTTCCCTTTTAGATCCGATATAAGACTTTCTATTCATCGGATAGTTCTGGAAATTGTAGGGATGGAGACGAGAGACGCAGTTATGAATCTCTTCGGCGATGTCATTAAAGTTGTGTCTCCAACGGTCGTCCAAATATTCGGCCTCTCCTACAAAGTCCTGATGGTTGGGATACCAAAATTCATTGATTCCTCTCTCGGTTGAAATGAAATCGAAAATTCCAATATTTGCAAGATGATATCCGACATTTATAGTATATTGGAATTGGACTTTAATGGACCCCAAATAGTGATATACGTCTGCATTTTGGAGATATCCGTAAACATCCCAATAGTCGTATACAAATAACTGGCCGTTACTCTCAACCATAGCTATTGGTAAACAAAACATCACAAATGCATAGCGAGAAAGTGGACCACAAACATTTGTATCAAAGATATGAAAATCAGTCATATCCTGTTCTCTCAATACTTGTCTGAAACGATCGAAATATGGCCGACAAACACGTAGTCTTGTATCCGGATATACCGTTAAATGAAATTCATAGAATCTTTGTGTTTTGATGGCTCTCATAATGGCATTGACTGTAGGTCTCCTCAATTGTATGATAGTTCCGAGATTACAGTGAATTAAAAGATAGACATCTCTGTCCTGATATTTTCGAACACCATGGTCTTCCCACCAATCGTTATAAGCAATGGTCCGTTCTTGGATGTGATCTCGTTTTTGTTGTTCTGTAATGTCCTGGTATTGAGTGAAATCGATATTCACATCAAAGATACGTCTGGGAACTTTATTATAAGGATTTGGCTCTAGCAATACACCCCGGCGAATAAAGAAACGTAAAGTATGGGTCGACAAATAGCAGTAATACTCTGAAGCTATAATATTCTGGGTATCTTCAATATTCCTATAGTAGTGCCAATCAGAGTACCAGACATTTCCCACTGCATTTGGTTGCTCTTGAAGTACGCATACAATGCGACCTGGGATGTTGTGTTGGAAATTTGGCACAAAAACCACATAATCCCAAAATTCCTCGATTTTCATCAATACTTTCAGTTTGTGTTGGTTCTCAACAAAGGGGTCAGCAATGGGTCCGCTCGGATTTAGGTCTTTCTCAAAGTCCATCCAATTGAGAAGAATTGGACGACGGATACCATTTCCCAAATCATAATACAAATTTGGAATTCGAGGAAAATTTATAGTTATTGTGATTAATAATTGTGACACTCCTTCGGTCACAACAGCTATCAGTGGACCCAAAGGAAGAGATTTAAGCGGATCTCTTATCGGATAACTTCTGTCTGTCTCGAAAGAGTGGGAACCGTCGGCGATAACAAATGTGGACTCTCTTAACAATGAATACAGTGGTTGTTTGTTTACATCAGCAGAGTATTCCTCGACTACAAAAAGTGAATTCAGACCACAATAATATCCAATTCTTCTCATTCGCCAATTATATGATATCTCAGTTCTGAATCCACTCTCTCTGTTCGGTCCGTAAAAATGTTCGTCAATTCTAAGATCATAACAAAAACGCTCTTTTGAATTAGATGTGTATCCTGGTGCAATGGGAAGTCCGCCGGCAAACATTCCAAAAACTTCATAACCATTTCCATTACGTTTTCGGTCAATAATTCTGTCAATATATCCCTGAAAATACTTGTCTTTATGATAACAATAACTCAAATCCGCGGACAACTGATTCACTGGTTTTTTCTTTCCATTAATACTAATTTCAACACTTTTTGTTCCCTTATTTGCATTTTCTTCTAAAACTAAATAATTCCCAAAACTATAATTTTGGTTCATATGATTCCTAACTTCTATTGCTTTTAAAGGTATTTCTGTTTGATTGCATCCCATAGTAATTACGGGGAATATATTCTCATAAAAGTGTTTGGCTCTCGAACTGTACTCTTGTGGCAACTGTTGAAGAGATATCAATACCACTTCTGTTTGCTGTCCAATGGTTGCAGTCCATCCTATAATAGATGAGGAAACTGGTTGGTTACCAAGCAAAGGCGGAGTTCTTTCCAAAACTGAAGGATTGTATTCTTGGTCAAACACTTTGTGTTTAGGCGTCAACTCTTGTGGAGTGTCGTCGCAAAACACCAATTCCTTGTTGGACTCTGTTGCAGAAAGTGATCTCACAGTTCCGTCATACTGTTCTCTGATGTGCAGATTCTTGCAATTCTGTGCCATTTCAATGTCTGTTCTGTTGTAAATGTTGTCTGAAATCTGTATTTTTGAAAACTTTGTAAAATATTTGTCAATTTATTGATTAATAGTCAGCTCTGAAGCCTTTTCCCGCTCTAATGTATTTAAAAAATATTATTCTAACCGTCTTTTCAATAATTGAAAAAAATTCTCGTGAATTAACTATAAGTTTGTTATATTAAAAGTCCAGTAATTTTATATTTCGTGAATTCTTATTGTTTTGTCTTTAGGTTTCCGTTGGACTTAATTTTATTAAAATTAGTTTTCAATTCAAAGGATTCAATCATTTTTTGAGTATAATTTAATCGACAGATATTTTTTAGTTAACTAATTAAGAAAAATGGGACAGAATTGCTCCAAACCTGATAATAATAATAATCAGAAAAAAGTGATGAAACAAAAAAATACAGGAAAAGCAGTGATTCCTAAGAAAACACCTAAAAAACAGAATAACACCAATAAAAGTAACGATAAGAAGACCACGAGTGCAGACAAAAAGGGAAAGCCTTCGCCTGGAGTTTCGCCAAAAGCGAAAAACAATGAAAAACAAAAGCGAACGCCAACCAAAGTATTCGAGCCCCGACTCATCGCACAGAATGAATCGCCACCCAATCAAACAGTATATGATGTCTGCGCTTATGTTATACTTTGTGTAAAACACGACAAAATCGCTTTAAGTATCGATACGACAACAGGTTTTGTTTGGCTGCCATTCATATCATTGTCGAGTTCGCGGACGTGGACTGACGGAGCGATGGACGGCGCGTATATAGTATTGTCAAGCGGTGACCCCAACATATATCTAAATATAAAGACTAATCTTTCTTTAAATGGTTCCCATTTGATGCAAATATTTCGCTTACAATTACCACAAACACAGAAATTCAATACAAGACTCATATATTGTATTAAATTGGATTCACAAAAGACTGGTTTTAAATGTTGTGCCGATACTTCACTTATTAAATGGATTGAAAGGACAGTAATAATCAGTGGAAAAGTAAAGAAGACATGGGGTCCAGAAGTGGTGCAATTTTGTAAACTCAGTACCGGTAAAAGAGTACAACATCTCGAAGAGTATAGCTTAGATCAGGCCTTCTTTTATGTGCCGCGAGACCCGCCTCGCAATTTAGAAGAAGAGTT
>JAQIXI010001654.1:0-12785 GCA_034700165.1 Galumnidae sp. Gr-Ori-00277 | reverse complement strand
CTTTTCAATAAGTCTATCTTTTTGGTAAATCTTCATAAATGTAGTGATTATAGCTTTGCCCTCAAACCTTGTTTAAACAAAATTTGAAAGGAATATTTAAAAATAATATTTTGCTTTTGTTACAGTTTTCAATATTATAAATGAATTTGATTTATAAATGATATCGTCATAAACTATAATAAAATATTGTTTTCACTCTTTTTGTTTTGTTTTATATTTTAATATTTTATGTAAATATTTGGAATTTATTATTTAATTTATTAACTATTTTTAATCAATTGTTAGATTTAGGATGAAAACGATAGCAATATATTTGATAAAGAGTCAAAGAATTCAATTCTTAGATAATATTTATTTTGTTATTAAAAAGAAGTGAAACAAATATTGTTTTTTTTCAGTTATTCGATTGTTTATGAAATATAATTAAATGATTTCTATTATATATTTCAAAAGAAATCTAAATAAGATTTTATTTAAAATTTTTTAATAAACTAAATTCACCAAATTTAATAACAATTGAAAAGGAATATTTAAAAATAATGTTTCGCTTTAATTACAGTTTTCAATTTTATATATAAATTTGATTTATATTTGAAAACTTCATGAATTTTTTAATATATCAATCGATTTTATTATTATTTTATTAAAATTAAAAAATTTCTTTATATAGTTAACTCAATTTATGGTGTTTTGGTGGGTGGGTGGGTGTAAAACGAAACTATATGCTACACCTACTACGTAAATGTAGTGAAAAATTTTATAATCTTAACTATATTGAGTCAGTCTTATGACTGACAGTCAAACAATTCTCAACTATGGCTTAAATGGCGCTCAAATCACTCAAACGTGAAATAAATTTATTTCACAACTGAGCCATAGACCACATCGTAATGACCCATACATTGAGTCTAATTTCTACTATTAAACCTATGCTTTAGCCATAACTCGATTCAGTCCTTAACATGCAATCAAAGTGATCACAACAACTATTCGGACACCAGTCCTAACATTTTTCAATTCAGTTCACAACAAGTCTGGCCAACAATACAATTGAATTAAAGTATTTTACAGATTTAACTAATGAAAAATAAAAAATCTCCAGTATAATATTTGCCCAACAAGTAAAAAATCAAATGATAATAAATTAAATTTGCATTTCTATGTAATTACAGTTTTAGAATTTTTTCAATAAAATATATAACTTTAAGAATATTTAAGAATAATATTTTAGTAAATATTATATAAATCTAATCAATTATTTAAATAACAAGATAAAAACATTTATTTGCCAATTTGTATAAATATCATTAAAATGAAATATTCAAAAATTATGTTTTGCTTTAATTACAGTTTTAAAAATAAAAATTTGCAATTATGTTATTATTCAATTGTTATACTTTAGTAATTGAAATAGATCTTTAGCCCATTCATAAATATTGGTTTTAAAAGGATTAGAAATATTTCTAATCCATTGATCTTTATTTGGAAAACAACAATAACATAAAATAATATAATAAGTTTTGGTTATAATGGTAAAATTCATAAAACTTCATATAAATATTAATAAACCTTTGCAGGTTACTACCAAAATAAAAAAGTTATGATGATTTATATAAAAGATTGTTAAAACGTTCTTGATTATAAAAACGAATAAGTATAAAATGATTTCTTCAATCATTTTATTAGTAATTATTAAAATATAAGAAACAAACCTAATCAATTTCTCGGCCTTTGTTATTAATGTTTCAAAATAATTGTTTCAATGGTCAACATTCTCATAAATTTGACTCAAAATAATTAAATATCAATAAAACCTCTAAAGTTTTATACATAATTTATTGTAAAATTTAGCTTGCTCCATTTTAAAGATTTAATCTTTAATTTTCATAACTCTTTTGAAGACTTTCGTTATTATACATCAACGATAGTCTTTTAGGGAAAATGGGTAAAATATTATCTCTTAATTTCTGACTGCACTGATAGGTTTATATTGTTTCACATATAGTCAACCCACGAATTTCCATGAATAAATACCTAAATGTTTGCTATAATAAGTTTTATCTATTTTTTCAATTTCACAACTTATTTCTTAGTTATATCGTACGATTCCTAGGGTAACTCAAGTATTTATATCAAGCATTTCTAAATTTAAGTTAACAAGTTTTGTTTTTAAAATATATTTTAAAAAATATTTATAATTGCCGCGGCTATTCCCCAAATGTTATATAAAAGGATTCCACACATAATTCATATTTTATTTAACGTTTAATTTACAGTTTTTATTTGACTTCAGAGACCTTTCATTTGAATCCAGAGTTTTTTCATTAAGTCAAAATTTTTTTAATTTCTTTTAAGGTTTTTTTTAATTCGATAACACTCACGAAATCAATTATCTTATACCTAAAGTTTAAATAAAATATTAATTTCGTACTTTAGGGCTAACAATGACTTTTACTTTTGAGAATAAAATTAATGTTTAATATTAATATACATGTATATTAATAGAATAAAATTCAACGCTTTAAAAAGGTTTAATAATCAAAATTAAACAATTTTTACATAAGGTGAATGGGAGAAAAACCATCCTATATACTACCTTCACTTTGTAAATGTAGTGAAAAACCATTTTTAAAATAAAAAAAAATAATATTACACGTAAAGAATAAAAATTAACTTTTAAATACTTCGCCGATAGGATAACCCAATTTTGAATAAAACATTTAAAGAAATAATTAAAAAATTTTGTTTTGCTAAAATTACAGCTTTTTTAGGATTCTTATTGTATATAGGATATACATAATTTGAACTAGAATAATAATTTGTAATAGCTTTAATTTGAATATAATATAATTTTTTACATAACATTTTTCGAGTTTATTTAATAAAAGATTAACAGAATAATTTTTGAGATAGTTTAAGATTTGCAAGATTATATGATTTTTTAATTATTCAAATATTTTTAATAAATTTTAATTGATTTATACAATAAACTAGATTTAAACTTCCTTTTAATTAAAAATATATGAAAATAGTTTTAAAAGGTTTTAATTAAATAACATAAAATGAATGTAAAATTTTTAGTCATAAATATGTCACAAAAAAGCTTAAAAATAATATTAGTTTAAAAATTGTAGTAATAAGTTTAGAATCATATTATTTCGAAAACATTTAAATGAAATAATAAAATTAAAATATAATAAAATTACAGTTTATTATATTAAATAATATAAATAGTTTTAAGACCTAAATAAATAAAACAGTTCAATTAAACACGAAAAATATACTGATTTATATTTTATAATTTGTAAAATATATATATTAGGATAAACATATTCAAATTAATTTTCACACTGAATTTGTTGATATCCAGGAATTAAAAATAGCATTGAGATGATTTATTCAAAATTGTACTGTTGTTTAAATTACAGTTTAAATATTAATAAAAATTGATTCATTTATCTAATTACTATAAATTATATTTCTTTTATTTAAAATTTTATTTCATTTAATACCATTTAATAAGTTCGGTATTTACAATAATTTAAGTTTACAATCTTGAAACTTTTGTTAATATTAAATTTAAAAATTAACTGTTTGACATTTTTATAATTGTTTGTAAAAGTAATGAAAAATAAAATCCACTAATTAAACTGATATCTAAATTTTATTGAGGCAGTCCTATGACTGACTGCCATATATTTCTCAACTATTGACCAAACCTTTAGCCATACCTAAACCTCAACTATAAATGTCTCATATCTGAGCCATACTTCATATAATATGATCTCAACATTGAGTCTAATTTATACTATAAAAGCCTTTGCCTTAAGCATACTTTACTTCAGTCCTTCAGGTTAGGCCTCAGTGCCTACACCTACAATATATCCATATATTTGTGTAAAAGTTATTCCCTTTAAATGTGTATAAAACTTATGTCAAAATCATATCAATAAAAGTCATTCATTTCTACAATTGTTACCATTGACTGACCAAGACCAGTGATGTGGCGAGCACCCCATTCCTACGAACGCCACATTGGCGCCCGAACAGGGACCACATTCCTACGCACGCCACAATATAAAGCATGATAGTTTTTCAAAAATATTGTAATTTTTTTTCTTAAAACTTTTATTTAAGTAATTAAATAGTATAATATAAAACAAGTTATTCAAAATGTGTGAAAAACAAATACATATTCTACATATTACTCCCTAAATATAGTGATAAATTGACTAGGTAATAAAACAAATTATTGAACTAGAAAAGCCCGAGTTGTCATCTAAAATGCAATAATAAAACTTCAGTGAAGTTTAGGACCGAAAAATGGATGTTCTTTGTATCTCTTCTCAATTTTTTTGTAAGCCTTAAATGAGTCAACAATTTCTTCCGAATTATCGCAAATTTGTGGAAATAAACCGAAGATTAGGTTAAACTTAAGCCAATCAACTCAAGACATTCCTAACAGTTTCAGTTATAGTTGTGATTTTGTAAGGTTTGTGCTGTTCCAAAATTGATGTCTTTCCCTTTCCATCAATTCCTTCCTTCCAATCGATTTTACAACTTTTGAAAACAAATCTATTGAACTATTGAAAAAGGAGTCAATACAAACCCTAAGGTAAAGCCGTCATAACTCGAGGGATCTGTTTTAGTCACAGTTGTAGTCATACTCTTCGAAAATGATAAAATTTATGCTATTTTTTGTCAGTCAAATAAAGTTAAGTTTAAAAATTATTTTAAATAATAGCTTATCAAGATAGTAATTTAATTGTGATGAATTAAAATTTTGTTTATTTGTTCTATTTTTGTCTAAAATATAATTGCGTTCATAAAATAATAAGTTCAGTAAGTTATAGTCTATAACTTATAGAAACTTTGAATCGAAATATTTAAAAATAGTGTTTTGTTTAAATTACAGTTTTAGTTATTATCAATAAATTATATTTATATCATATTATCATAAATATTTTAATTTGTTAATTGACTTTAATTATTTTACTATTATATCAAGATATCACTTAATTCAATGATAGAAATATTAAAGGTTTCTGTTTTTACTAAATATAATTATCTAGATAAATTAATTGCAATTAAAGAAGAATAGATATAAAATAAATCATTACTTATGTTTCACTTAATTCCAAATTTTTCCAAATTAAAAGCAATTGTTTTGTTTCTGTGCCTTAAGTTACGCAACGAATGCTTAATTGAATTAATTTTAAAAATGCTTGCTCATTTCAATTTAAAAATTGGAATTATTGTTATGAATTGATAATTATATTATTGTGTTTATATTTCAACAGAATTACTCATCTTTTAGAGAATATTAACATAACTTATGGTTTATTTTCACTAAATTCCGATAATTTGGGAGAAACTGTTAACTCATTTAAGTTCCACAAAAAAATTGAAGAGATCCAAAGGACAGTTATTTTTAGTTCTGTCCTATATTTCAATAACCCTCTACTATTGCCCTTGAAATTGAAACTTAGTCTCTTCTGTATAAATAATTTGTTTAATGATCAAGTTAATTTTGTTTAAATATTAAAAAATTCTATTTATTAATTAAATTTATTTATTTTGATTTTATTTTTATGTTTTTGTTTTGATAAATGAAATCACAAATAAATGAATTAAAAATTAAATAAATTATATCTCAAATCATTTATTCAATGATGTTTTGAAGACTCCATTTCTTATATTCATTACAACTCTTAACAATAATTGATTGAAATAAGATTTTGTTCTACTCATATTGCAATATTACATTAAAAAATATTAATTTTTAATACTTTTTAATATTTTAGGAAATTATAATAAAATTAAGACTTTTACTAATATTAATTATAATTTGACTGAAATATACTAGTGACAAAATTAAAATATCAGTTTGAAAAATTAAATGATAGAAAAAAGTTTCTGATAATTTAAATTTTATTATTGAATAATTTTACAGTTTAAAAAAAATTATTTAAGATAATTAATAATAATAACTCTATTGGAACCTAAAGTGTATAATAGTGAAGAGTAGACTGACCGGTGGTCAGTATTTCGGCAAGTTCGGCCATTTTGGAAAATTCCTTTTAACACACGCGAAATTTTACGCGATAACGAGAATCTCGTAATTGCGAAGTAAACAGCCATTAGTTGTTTTTCAGGGGCTGCGGCTGCTGCGGTCGGAGTCGTGAACTCTCTACTCGGTACACCACCGATGGCGGGGGGACAGAAGACACCGCCCACGGGCAAACAAAAGAAAAATCCGAATCCGAATACATTCGATCCGTTAGGACGAAATCGCTCGGGTTCGCAATCGAGCCAAACGAGTGGTAAAAGCCAAAGTGGATCAAAGTCAAATACGCGGAGGAACTCATTTAACTTAGCAGATCCAGATTTGGACCAGATTGAGACACTCACAGACCCGCAACACCTAATTAACTTTGGGAGTAAATATACCGCTAAACAGACCGAGGAGGTCGGCAAAGCAACGCAAACCAGAACAAAGGACGCACAGTTAAAGCTACTGGCGACCTATACGAAGATCTTCGAGAGATTACACGAACTCGATGTCTGCAGAAGTGGCCCATTGCACAACGACATGATCGCTAACCAACAGCAGATCCACGAATTCATGCTCAGCGCTAAGGAGGAGGCAACCGAAGCAAAGACCTTGGTGTATGAAATGAAGGCTACGGTGGATGCGATCCAAGAGAAGCTGAATCAGCTGAACATTCCAGACGCGGAACAAATGAAGTCTTTCGCTGAGACTGTGGCAAACACTACTTCGCGCCCACAAGCCGAAACGGTGCCGAAACCTCGAAGGGTAAAGTTACCGCAACCGACGCAGAAGCCGGCGAAAGTGCCACCTTCCGCCAAACACTCCATTATTATAGAAGGGATGAAACAAGGTTGGACCCATACCCAAACGATGGCAACGATACAGACAAAAGTCAATCCCAAAGAAATTAAATCTGGTTGGGAAAGGGTTATCAAACTGAATGATAAGCTGACAAAAATCGACTTCACATGCGATTGTGACTGTAATATTAATTTTAATATTAATATATTTTAATGAAATTTGGGATTTTATTATATAATGTAAATACACATTAGTAAACCAAATTTCAACAAAGTTCAGGATATTTTGAAAAAAATCATTTTTAGTTTTCCAAATTTTCAACTTTAAATACTCATATTTTCTAAACTAGCAAGAATATTAAAAAACAAAAAAACACTTGTCGACTCATTTTTAACAAAGTTTATAAAATTATTTGATTTAATTAAATATTTGATAAAACTTTTAAGTTATAGATACTATTTAATAATTAGAAAAATATGCTGGATACAAAATATTTTTTTAATGTTATCATAATGGTGCAAAAATTCCATAGTTGCAATTCAAAGGAAATTTCCTTTTGGTTTAGATTTATTCAATAAAATCGACCACGCACCCTTTTTTCAATGACTGTAAATTGATGTTTTTGCATAATATTTATTAAAATTAATTTTAAATTTTTTAAGCTTCATATTTATAACAAGTATCATTTACTTATTCAGCTTTGATTTTATCAAAAAATTAAGTCAAGAGATTGTCATTTAATAAAAATTGTCAAATTATTTTGCCAAATTTTAAAAATATAATTTCTTGGGTGGTATTACAACATTTTTAATAAATTATTTTAATCTTGGTTTTCTTTTGAAATGATAATCTTTAATATTTTAGTTCAAATTGATTTAAATTATAATAAAATTTAATAATTAATAAACGTTCTTAGAATGCGATATTTTAGTAGATTTACTTGCCTATTTTTAAAAATTAACCAAAATAAATAACTCTAAACTTTTAATAAATAAAATATATTAACAATAATCTAGTTGAAATTATATATTTGATTGAGATGAGCAAGAATAATTGTTTTTTATAAAGCCTCACTTTTAATGAAATTTAAGCATAACAAATAATTATTTGTAACAAGCACATTAAACTTGTTCATAAATGACAAAAATGTACATTATTTGAGTGAGTATTGAAAATATTTATTTAAGTTTTTTATTTTAATTATATTTTTTTCATATTCTTAACTAGTATCATTTACTTATTTATTTTTCTTTAAACAAATTTAAAACTGTCATTAAATATAATGATGTCTAAAAATTCTATCAAATTTTAAAAAATAAAATTTTGGTTGTAAGGAGATATAATTTATGAAATTTTTAAAAACTGTCATTTAATATAAAAATTGCAAATAAAATTATCAATTTATTAAAAGCAATTTTATTGAAAATAGAAATCTATCGATATTTTGTTATAATCTTTATATTTTTGAAAGTTATAAACAATTTATAGTTTGATATAAATAAGAAATCTTTCAAAATCAAATGTGTTGCACTCAATGGCTATCATTTTAAACCAGAGATTGCAATAGACCTCGATCTCCAGGGTTGGTATACCACCCCTGGAAGTTAAAAATCTCAACAGGCCTAGTGCCTCTCCATAGACGTAATGTTAAGTTTTCAAAATCCCAGGGGATATTTTGCCAAATCCTCGACTCCAGGTGGGGGAGGTATTTTGAAATACCTCCTATTTGCCATCCCTGATTTTAAACCATAATTGTTTATTACATAAATTTAGAATTATTATATAAAACCTTTGATAATTTCATCAATAAATATAAAATAAAAACTAAGATAAGCGAGAATTGTCTTAGTTCAAATTGATTTAAATTATAATAAAATTTAATAATTAATAAATTTTTTAGGATGCAATATTTTAGTAGATTTACTTGCCTATTTTTAAAAATTAACCAAAATAAATAACTCTAAACTTTTAATAAAAAAAATATATTAACAATAATCTAGTTGAAATTATATATTTGATTGAGATGAGCAAGAATAATTGTTTTATATAAAGCCTCACTTTTAACGAAATCAAAGCATATTAAATATTTATTTATAACAAGCACATTAAACTTGTTATAAATGACAAAAATGTAAATTATTTGTTGCATTCATTGCAAATATTTATTTAACAAAAATGTTAAGTTTTATAAAAGTAAATTAATCATTTAATAATCTATTGCAAATAATACAACACAATAAATTTCATAAAAAGGTTTTAGTTAAATAAAAAAAGTTTCATTTTAATTTAATACTTGGTCAATATACTTGCATGCTTAGTAAATCCGGTTAGCATAAAAAGAAATTCATTCTATTTGTGTTACCAAGAAAATATCATTTTCAATATTTTAAAGAACTTTTCAAATTAAGCCCAAATTAATTGCTTTGAAAAATTCTTTTGTTGTTATTAAACGTTCAGAATTTTTAATTATAATAATCTTCCTTGATAAATATACTTGATAAATAAAAGTACAAAATATTTCCCAATAATAAAAATGGCCTAAAACCATATCCATATGAAACTGTGTAATCTTTCCCATTACTGTAAGAAGGCATTTATTAAAACAATCATGGTAGAACAGAGAATGAATTTGGGAATCATATTTTCTCTTGATCCCCGCGTAATTCATGTTCTATTGTTGCAAGTTTAACTCACTTACATGTAACTAGCAAAAAACATAACACTAATTATAACTATCAAGATTAGGGTTAAATTCAAAATATAATGTTGCCCTCCCTGTTGTAATTACAGTCATCAACCTATCCGGTGAAGTGGTTTGGAAATTGAATTTACTTCACCCAAATGGTTGGTTTACTATAGCAGTCATTAAATACATTTATTAATAAGAATACATAAATTAATGTAAAAAATCAGTAATTTTCTGCTGTTTTAAAGACTTGTGTTTAATTAAGAATTAAAATTAAAATTACAATAATTTTAAATTTTATATTCACTTAAGATTACATTTCTTTTAAAACCACTTTTGATTTTATCGATTATTTCAATTTTGTCATTAATTGATATATTTTTCCTCTTATTTGACGACATTTTGTTTAAAGAAAATAATTGCTTTAATATATTTTTAATGTTTTGTAAAGTCTTATAGTTTTTAATTTCAAATAACATTTGGCTAAAACACTACTTCACCCGATAGGACTGTTTCTAACATTAGTTTCTATGACAATGCTTTCAATAAGTATTTCACACGAATTGTTTGTTTACAAGAACAGTTGTTCACCCAATAGGTTTAAATTTAACATTTATGTCTGTAGAAATGGGTTTTGGGTTTGAGATTTACTTTACCCGATCGGTACTTCACCTGACAGGTTGATGACTGTATTAATATTTAAAATTCTAATTTTTTTAAAAATATATTTAAGACATTCTCTTAGTTAATTTTTATTAAATCAAAAATTTAAATTAATAAACTGTCATTTGACATAAAAATTTCAAATAATATTATAAATTTATTAAAAATAATTTTTTTGGAGACTGAAAAAGATAATTTCATATTACCTTCTTTTGCCTTTAGAAATATTTTCATTTCATTCCCTTCCTTCCCTTGCACAAATTATTAAGGGATTCCCAAACATCCCTAATTTTTTTGAGTAAAATCTAATTAGTTTTAGATACAATTATTTTATTAATTCACAAATTAATACGAATATAATTACTTTAAATCAAAATTAGATTTAATGAACAATAAATGGTTAACAATACTTGATTTTAAATTAGATCTTCTGTCAGTTGTTGTAAGGCCTGAGGCACTAAAATTTCTTTCAGACTATAGGCTAGTGGCCGGTATTGTCAATAAACGAATGGCTAATTTGCATAATCAAGGAAATGTATTATTGTTTTGTTCCCAATGTGAAAGTAAAGACGAATTCATATCTTATTTGACAGAATATATAATATATTTTTCTAATTCTTAAAAAATTTTATTCATTTTCATAATTTTAAGAATATTTTATTTCAAAAACTATTTATTCTTTTTATATTTTTAGTCAGTTTAGTGAACTAACAGCTTAACATCAATAAACACTATTAATAATAGTTTTACCAGGGATGGCAAAAAAAGGAGGGTATACCAAAATACCCCCCCCCCTGAGACCGAAAAATCGTCAGAATATTCCCCTATCGCGGAGAGGAGAAAAATTTGCTAAAAATCGGAAACAATCAGAAAAATTTTACGAAAAATCCAAAAGATGTCTGTAGGTAACATGAATAATAACAGAAAACATAACAAAAATGCTTTAAAAGTTCAAATTTTCGTTGTTTACATTTTTTCAAAGTTGGAAAAGGTCGATTTTTGTCAAAATTTCTTAGTTTTTTGCTTTAAAAATGATAAAATACATCAAATATGACTGAATTATATGTATTTATAAGCAAAAACACCTAAAAAACCTTTAATATGTAAATTTTAACGATTTTGGTGACTTTTTGAAAATACTCCCCTCTCATACCACCTGAGCCGAGCCCAAAAAACCCTCCCCTCATACCCCCTGAGATCGAAGTCTTTTGCCATCCCTGCTATTATCAACTATTTTTTTTTAATTTTTAAAAATTTTTTTATAGAAGAAAAGTATCAAAAAATTATACTTTTAAAAATATTCCATCCTCCGTTCTTGTCCATATATTAGATTTTATTATTTTGGTGTATTTAAATAATATTTAATTTTAAGTTTACAGTCTTTAATTAAAATCAAAATATATTAAAATATTAATTATTGATTAAAAAATTTTAAATAAATAAATAAAATTAATAATATTCATTTAAAAGAATAGTTTTGAAATACAATATGAAGTTTAAAAGTTGCAAGATTGTATAATTTAGGGTTTTTAAGGATTCATATATTTTTTAAGAAACTTTTAATTGTGTAGATTAGATATATTCAAATAAAATGAAAACATTTTTTATTATTCAATAAAATCTAAAAAAATTTGATTTTAAACTCTCTTTAAATAAAATTTAAACTCTACAAAGAGGGAAAGACGATTTTATATACTACATTATTACTCCGTAAATGTAGTGAAAAATATAATATTGCACGAAAAGAATAAAAATTAACTTTTAAATATTAGAAGGATCGAAAAGTTTAGACCCTGAGGAAATGCAAATTACTCTTAAACGACTTGGAATATTTAAGTCAAATAAAAAACATTATTACCATCTACTTTGATACAGTATTTAATTAAAACTATTATAGAGAACACAAAAACTTATATTCCTTGACATCTCATGTCAAGGAAAATCCCTATCCTTGATCCTTGATTCATTCCTCAATTCCTTGACATCTGGTCAGTCAACTTTTACCTAAACATTACATCCCTTGCTAACAGATGCCATGCTTACAATTGAAAACATGTAGATAAATTACGCTATATACTTTTGTTTATATATCTATCTTATAAATAATTAGTCCTATTCATCATCCTAATATTGGGCTAATTAGATTCTTATACAACCTTTCTCGAAATCAGTATAATTGATAACTAAAGTGTATTGTTTATAGTAGATTGTTTTTAAATTTAGTTAATTATATAATTCAACAATAGAATTGGTATTTAATTATACTGATTCTCAACTTTATTATAAATTTAGAAAAATCAAAGCCATAATGAGCTAGCTTGTAGTTTTAAAAAACTTTACTTGATATTTGAGTATAAGAAAATTTTATTAATCATTTCAATTATTATATATAAAGAAAAAATAATACACAAAACTCTTTTATTCCTTCAAATATTTAACTTTATAGTTTGAATAAAATTATATTTAAATTTTTAAATTTGATATATTATCAGATATTAGGGCTATGGATAAAAAGTGAAATAGAAAAATATGAAACTAATAAAATCAATAAAATAATTAAACGATCAAAAGATTTAAGATCTC
>JAQIXI010001653.1:0-12790 GCA_034700165.1 Galumnidae sp. Gr-Ori-00277 | reverse complement strand
AGAGAGAGAGAGAGAGAGAGAGAGAGAGAGAGAGAGAGAGAGAGAGATTCTATGATATATTTTAAGTCTATATTCAATAATTAATTTAATTATTATTTTTGTATTGAAATTTTCATTTAAAACAATTTAAAAAAGTATTTATTATTTTATATAAATATATTAAAAGTTTTATTTATTTGAAAAGTTGTAAAAACTTTCAATTTTAAGACTATAAAGAATATTCAGTGATGAAAAAAATACCATGTCAATTTAAATTAATAGATGTCAACAAAAAATGATGTAATAAAGTATTTTAAAAAGAGTCCCTCAAATGTTAAAGTATTGACATTTTATATAATTTAATAGACGTATGTTTTTATATGATTTTAGTGGGAAATGAATACATTTTTTAAATGATTTGTTTACCATTTCATGTTTTCGTCTAAAAGTTAATAATAATTAAAAACATTGAAAAATGAGTGAAAATTTTTGGTTCAGAAAAGTCTACGGACCGACCATTCCTTTTGACAAGACTTTCAGAGGAAAATTCGTCGTCAGAGGAGATCCCATCGTTTTGGAGATATTTTGGGATTTAATAGAAAGTGAGACAAAAGCCGGGAATTTGGGATATTTCGCAAACTTTTCAGACGACAGCGAAACCATTATAATATATCACCAAAACTCAAGAGATTTGCGGGAAAAGGAAGTAATAAGAAATAAAATCAATGAACTCCGAAGAGGTTATATTGTGGCCATTGATTATCGCACGGATTGGAACGACACAAATGAAGTGATTGCGAGTGAAGTCACTTCACTTCCTGAAACTCAATCGATTGGATCCGATACTGACTCACAATTGTTTGACATAAGAATTCCCAACCGTTATATTGAATGCGATTTCGAGAGCTCTTCTGATACTTCTTCGGATGAAAGCGATTCAGAAAAAATTGTTGGGATTTATGTTATCCTTAAAAAACGAAAGAAAAGGAAAAGACTTTCAGAGAGAAGACTAACCCTAACTATAAGACACCCTAAAAGACATCGAAATAATTACTAAAAACACTGTTTTGTTATTTAAGTGTTATTTCAAACAAAAACTTTTTTTATTTATCATTTCATTTAAAATTAGAAATATTTATCACTAAAACATCGATTGTTTTGAACTCTAAATATAATATATTTTTGTTTTTATTTAAATTTGTATTTTATTTGACAAAAAATAAATGTTTTTCTTAATGTTAAAGTCTATGATTTTATTTATTAATTTCTATTTTGTGTTTTATATAAAGATTTCAAAATTTTGTTTTTATTAAAAGTCATTTAAATGTTATTATTAGTAAAGTTGTAAACAACTGAACAATTGAATGACGAAATTAATATAAATACAAATAAACACATAAATGATGTCAATAACAAAAGAATCCCTTAAATGTTAAAGTATTGGCATTTTAATCGATTAACTAAACGTTTGTTATGTTTGACAACAAAAACTATTGCAACACTTTTAAATCGATTGGTTTTGATTTGAAGTCATTTTAAGTGATTAATAAATTTAGTTAAAAGTATTTATATTTAACTAATTTTAAAGTTTGTGTCAAAAATGAGTGAAAACTATTGGCAGAGAAGGGCTTACAGTTCAACCCCTCCGGCAAACAAGGCTTTTAGGGGTAAATTCGTGATTAAAGGCGATCCCAACGATATTGAAGTGATTTGGCCTTCGATTGAGAAGTCAACAAAGAGAGACAATCTTGGATATTTTTCAAATTGTTCGGACGACAGCAGAACAATAATAATCTACCATGAAAATTCTAGAAATCGAAGGGAAAAGAAAAAAGTGAAGAATAGAATTAATGAAATTAGAAGTGATTTTCAGTTAACTATTGATTATCGCACGGATTGGGACGACACCAATGAAGTCATTCTTCCCGACGACAGTCTTTCCGAAACACAAATAATTCAGTCAGACATTGGTTCGGACACTGAATCAGATACTCAGGCAAACAGTCCGCCAATGGAAGAGTCAGAGACTGAATCTGAATCTGAATCTGAATCTGACGATGGGTTTGTAGTTCCCGACGACTGCGTTGAATATGAAAATGAAAACTCAGACCAAGAGTTAGACTCTGATAGTGATTCTGAAGATGACTGCGATTCACAAGAATATAAAACAGAATTTAAGAGAACCCTTGGTAGAGCCATTGGGAGAGCCATTAAGAGAAAAATAGGAAATGTCGACGACATTGTCGATGATGTTATCGAAGACGTATTGGCAAAAAAGAAAAGGCATAACAAACGAATGACACGATCCATGTCTGGCAGTAGAAGACAACGAACTCATGACCAGAGTGCAAACCCGGAAGTGATAAAAACATTAGGTCGCAGTTATGTTTTTCTTTAAAGGATTTTCATAACCTTAACATTACGTCTATGGACAAGCACTAGGTCTGTCGAGGTTTTTGGCCTCCAGGGTGGGGTATTTTGCCAAATACCCCCCTGGAAATCGAAGTCATTTGCCATCCCTGATTTAAACAAAAACTATTTTAATCTCAAATATTGCTTTAAATGCATTAACTCTTAAATATAATCTTAAAATCACTAAAAATCTTAAATATTTTAAATGAAATTTCAAAGAATTATATTTTTTTATTTTATTTTATTTTTTGTATTTTAATCGACGAAATAAATTGAATTCAATCATTGGAATCACTTTTAGAATGAATTTAAAAGAATAATAAAGTATTTTATTTAAAACTGTTTTAACAGTGTTTCTGACTCTGAGGTCAAGTCTGGAATCAGTTCCAAGTATTGAGACCTTAACCCCATTTCATTTCATTTCACTTTTAAAGCCAAACAAAAATATTTGACAAATAATTTGTTATGGATTTGAAGGAATGAAAGGGTTAACACTAATTCCCTTTTCTTTATCTTTAGTTTTGGCTTTTAGTCATTAATTTGATGCAAATGTTTATTGAAGTATAAGAGATTGACAATTTCACCTTGCTACTTTACTACTTTACTTCTAAAATAGATTTCTTCTATTGAAAAATATCCAAATTTTTTGTTAAATTTAAAATAAAAACAGATTTTTATTTAAATAATTTTAGATAAAATTCTTATAAATTCTAATAAAACAGAAAACAAAACTATTGTCGAAAGGGTTGACACTAAAGACATCTGAAGACCTAAAATGAAAGAAATAAAAGCATTTGAAGACAAAAATCATTTGAAATTCAATTTTGGAAAAAATACCGAAAATCAGTGCAAAACATAATTTAAAGGATTTCCAAACAAATCAAAGGAATTCCTCAAAGTCTATGATTTGGGCTCTATTTTGATGGCTTTGATGGTTGAGGTGCCCCTCATTTGGTCGGGTCGGGCCTCCAATTTCAGGGCACTTCTCAACTGTTTGGCCGCAATTGAAGAGAATCGCAAATAAGAAAGTCCTGCGTTTCGCCAATAAGTCATTTCTTGAGATTATTCTTGAGATTAATTAATGCAAATGTTTTACAAATCAAAACAAATTGAATGTCTTCTCACGTGATATGAGGTGTGGTTTAGTCACCTCTGACTGAATCAATAAAACAATTTGTGCCGATTTTACGCTACACTCAAACCTAAAAACCTTGAATTTGTTGTTTGAAAAAGTCTTAAAACTGAAAATCGCTACAAATGTTGAGCAGTGATTGTGTCAGAAATGCTGAGTGACTCCAAAATTGGGAGATGCAAAGTGCCAAGATTGGCCCAATTGGCCCAAGAGCATTCCATTGCGTCACTCATTATAACGCCTGACAACAACTGTTCACTTCAAGCATTAATAAATTAAGATTTTCGTCATAAGAAAGTGTTAGAGAGTGTATTGATTATTGTGTTGAGTGTGTGTCCCCTCACATCACAACCCCCTCACCAGTGCTCGAGTTGTGATGCTTTGGATGTTTGAGAGGTTTGGATGGTTTGAATGCCAGTTGTGTTTCCATAGGAACTGATCATCACTTGAAAGACTTATAAAACAAACTTTCATTCTTTTGGGCGTTTAGTGTCTTTCGCTTCACTTTTTATTTCTAAACTATTTTTTGATCGTTTCGTTAATTGAAAGAAGTTATCAAAGTATCAAAAGTATCATATCGTGGGTTAATGTCATCTTAATTATAGTTAATATAAATGGTAGTAATGGCTGACACCGACCGCAGCGGACTTTTCAAAGAAATTCGAGACTTTTCTCAACGAAAGTTGAAAAAAGTTGAGACAAAAGTGACGTCCGGTTCGGGAGAAGTGGGAATTGAAAAGAGAACTCCAAAAGGCGTTCAAACCATTAGGTCTGAAGGCGTAAAGAGTGCCGGATATGTGGTTGACCACAAACCTGACCTTCAGGTCGGAATGATTATCCCCGGACTCTTCATCGGTAAGATTCCACTCAATTTGTTTTCTTTTCTTTAAGTAATTTTTGTTTCAAATAATTATTAAATGTTTTGTCAAATACTGTTTCCTAACATTTCCTCTAATTTTGATTAAATTAAGGAAATTATAATAAAATGTTTGAAATGTTTTAGAAGTGCGACGAAAATGATTCGTAGAAATGAATGTAAATGAATGTCAAATGTATGCCAACCCTTACTCTTAAGATCTTTCATCAATTTTCAAAACATAACTTAACCTAAAAATAGACTTTACTCTCATTTCGTTGAAATATAATTAAACACAGAGTGAAGGTCTCACTATATAACACCTTTTCTTTAAAAATCACATAAAATCATATTTTTGTTTATTTAATACTTCAGAAAATAAAGAAATCAAAGAAATGTCATTCAATTAATAGAAATTCATTTTTCTAACACTTTTTCAGTTATTATTTTTAAAAACTTTTCAGTCTCTCTCTCTCTCTCTCTCTCTCTCTCTCTCTCTCTCTCTCGCTCTCTCTCGCTCTCTCGCTCTCTCGCTCTCTCCCTCTCCTCTCTCTCCCTCCCTCTCCTTCCCTCTCCCTCTCTCTCCTTCCCTCTCTCTATCTCTCCCTCTCTCTCCACACTTAAAAATGTGATTTGTATGACATTAAGACTTTAAAATTAAATCTTCCAAAGAATGAAAATTAAGTAAAACTTTCTGTTAGTAATAGTTTGAGTTAAAAGAAAAATATTTCAAACATTAATAGTTTTTATGATAAGAAAATAAGTAAATCAAGTGATTTAAGAAAGTGAGTAAGGTCATCAAATATTTTAGAGATCAAAAGCTTTTAGAATAATTTTAAGATCAATGAAAAAGTGATAATATATTTTTGGTTCTTATAATTGGCAGCGTCTCAAGACGTGGCTCAGGACAAGAAGACATTAGAAACTTATGAAATAAGTCATATTTTAAACCTGGCGTATGGGGTAAACAACGCCTTCGAAGATGACTATAACTACAAAAAGTTAGACATTTTGGACACTCCAGAGACTGATATTCGCAAATATTTTGATGAGTGCTTTGAGTTTATAGACGACGCGCGACATTACGGCAGTTGTCTCGTCCACTGCAATGCAGGCGTTTCCAGGAGTTGTGCCATTTGTTGCGCTTACCTCATGTATAAGGAAAAGATGTCTTTTACTGATGCCCTCAATGCTGTGAGTCTATAAAAAGACCTGACACATAACCTTTCACAACATTTTATTAGATACGAGAGGCCCGACCTTTTTCCAGACCAAATGATGGCTTCACTAAACAGTTACAGGAATGGGATGAAGAAAAAAGAGGATCGGGAGGTCTTCAAGAAGCCAATGTCGACGACGCTTTCACTGCGAGACAAAAGGCTGAAAGAGAGGCCGAAAAGGCGGCCCTAAAAACTGGTTCGTCTTAACAGACAATCAATTAATCAAATGATTGAATGATTCATAACTTGTCTAACATTTGAATAATAAAAATAATTTACAAAACTATCGCTAATTCATAACAAATCTTTTAAAACATATTTTTGTTTTGCATTACTTTTGATATTTTATTGAAATTTGTTTGCATTTTGTAATAACTCATAGATTGTAACCATTTGTAAATAATAACCATGCTCATTTAAACTCATTTATGCTGTTTGTAATGAAACAATGACTGTACTGAGGCTTTAGATTCTCATACAGTTTTAAAATAATCTTGGGTTCAATATTCAGGTTCTTCTACAGTGAAGAATAAGATGAAACAATTTGGAGCAACACTTGAGGCCCTTTTCGAGCAAAGGGCCAAATGTTTGCCGGCACCCATCAAATTACCACTAAAGAAAAAGCCACCAGTACAAAATGATACAAATAGTATACCCAACCTAAAGGGTCCTCTGCCTCCACCACCGCCTCCTTTACCTGAACCGCAACGATTCAAACAGGAGCCACAGAAGCCGAGACCAGAACTCATGAGACCGGAACCCAAAAAATTGATAATTAATAAAGAAGTGAATAATAGAGCACTGAATGACTCAAATACCAGTCCTTCAATCGATGAAACACCGATTTCTGTGAAAGAATTCCGAAAGAATTTTGAAATGAATAACAAAATGAATAATAATAATGAAATCCCGAAACTAAAGCGAACGCCGGCCACTCCAACCCCTAAAACTAATGCTGTCACTAACAATATGTGGAATAACAATTCAAACTCTATGACTACCTGTGCGGCGCCCGAAGATAAGAAAAAGAAAATTGTAATCAGACAGCGATCTAAAGAGTCAAATGAAGAACAGCCGAAGCGCCGGTCGACTCGAGATTTAGCCGAAGCTTTTGAAAGGGCTAACTCTCCGAACACCGGACAACAAGAGTCAAAGCCTTCCCAACAATTACCTTACGGTCAAAGAAGACGACAAACCACACAATTAGTCGAAAATAAGAACACGAGTCCACAAATCCGACGAAGAAATCATAATTTTGAGAGTCCATCGGTAACGCCTCCATCGACACAATCCACTCAACCCTCTTCACGAACTATTAAACTAAGATCGTCGGCCACTCCATCGCCAGCGGCCTCTTCACCGATTAGCTCAGCCCGCAATTCTCCAATACCTCCAGTAATGAGTCACAGCCCATCGCCGACACCTGTCAGCCAATCAGACGAGCCATCAAAGATGGTGTTCGGCAGAGTTCGACCGCCGCGACTGTCACTTACAGGACGTACTCTATCTCAAGCGTCACAAACACTACAGGACGTGAGTAAAGAAAAATATGATAGCAATCCCTCTCTTAGTGGCCATTCGGCTTCTAATTCCCGCTCTGAATCTCCCGTATCAGCTGTTGTCGACTATAGAGATACCAAAACAGGCAAAACCTCAAAATCAAAGAATCTTTCAAAAGAATCATCAAAACAATCATCTGTTGAGTCCTTACAGTCAAAGGCAAAACCAGTTTCAGATAATTTGGCGGATAAATGGACGTCCAGTGCATCACTAAATATGACAAATAATAAACATAAATACAATAAGAGTTGTTCTCCTACTTCTTCATCAGCACAAGAATCTGAAGAAGAATTAGATGAGAACCAAATGAAACCGAAAATGGTTTCAACGCTTTCAATGCAATTAAAACCCTCTAATAATAAAAGTAATGCAGAAAATAATCCGCCGCCAAATGACTTATCACTAACAGAGCCATCAAATTCTAATCGCTATAACAGCAAAAGAGTTCCGTTGGGAAAGACTGCGGGACAACAGTCTTTCGAAAAGAATAAAACTGGACTAAACCGGTCGTCGAGCGCACAGATCCTTAAACTGATTAAGTCCAGCACTAAGACTGACATCGGTTTAAATCGAGTAGAAGAGGACGAAGAAATCGAAGCACTTCTCATGGAATTGGAAGCGGAAGGCGTCGATAATATCGATTGGGATGAGTTGAATGTCGACCAAAATGCTGTCAAAGCCATCATCGAAAACCAAAAGGCAGACGATTCTGACGATTCTTCAGATGATAGCAGCAGTGATGATGACGACGATGACGACGACGAGGCCATCCATTTGGTGATCAACAGACAGGCGCCCGCACAGGAGTCAGACCAAGAGTTCCAAGTGGTTGACGACGAAGAAGAGTCCGATTGAGTAACTGTTTTGCGCTAAACATTAGTTAAAATTATTTTTGAATTCAAAATATTCGCTAAAAAAATATTTTTGTTCCTTAATTTCATCAGTGAATCAGTGAATACTTTTGAGTAATTTTGAGTTTAATTTGTTTTGTTATTCAATTATTTTTGATTAAAATTTTATTATTTGTTTTGAATCAGAATTTTATTCGAAAAAAAATATATATAAAAATATATAAAGAAATTAATGAATCGTTTGCTCAAAAAAATGCAAAGAATTTTTGATTAACTTTTCGGTTATTATACACAGAATATAAAAATAATTTAATTCTTGTTTTACAAACAATTAACTAATTATTTACTGTTAATATAATTATATATATATTCTATTATTATTAATATTAACTATTATTATTATTATACATATTCTGATGCATACAAAGTATTCTACAATTTTTTTGTTGTTTTGAGTTAAATATTATTTGTAATACTATTTTAATTACGGCATAAATAAGAATATATTCAGAGATTTTCATTTTGATGGCAACGATTATTCAAAAGTATTATTAAATTTAGTATTTATTCACAAAATGTTTATAATTTGGTTTAAGTGTAAAGTATTGCTATATTTTTAGGTCTTATAATTGATGTGAAATTCCAGAGTCAAAGACCATAAAAAATTTCCATTTATCCATGATCCATTTTTATGTAAAGATTAACAGCGATAAGTTTCAGCAATTCTGGAAACCTTGAATTTAAATATAAAGTATCAATGAGCTAGATCATATTACTAATGGTAGAGAATTTCTACATTTACACTAAAATTACTTTAAAATAAGAAATCCTTGTAATTAAGTTTAGGAATACATTGTTTTGTTGTTAAAATCATTAAGACTTCAGAAGAATAAGAATTTATTTCATTGAAATGCAAAGAATCACAAGAATTATGTTAACAAAAATGAAATTTTGTTTTCACTCTTTTATTTATTTTATCGATTTTTGGATTTATTTTTATAGTATTTAAGTATAAATATTTTCAATAGTGTTCTGAAGTGAAGTGAAATTCCAGTGATTTTTACAACCGAACAGAAATTCCTTAAAAATAAGTTTTAAAGTAATCTCATCTAGCTTATAGGTTGGAGATACTAGATGCTATTTTATGTTTATAGTATTATTGACTCATATTTTATTTGTTCGATTATTTTTAAAATTACATCTTTAAGTGTAAAAAATGTTTAAAAGTCGCCCACATTTCTTATTCCATGAATTTCTAATTATAAATTGTTTTCGACTAAAATTTTGATTTACTTTTCAAAGTATTTATTTTTAAAAAGACTTCTCTTTATTGTTATATTCATTGCATTACAGTTTCACAAAGATATCTAAACAAAATAAAATAGAAAACAAAAGTTTAAAGGATTAGATTCTAATTAGATTCTAATTATGAACCAGACATCAGTCTGTGCTAATCATAAACACAAATTGCAGTCTTATTCCCACTCAAATGCTATCGAAATACTTAAAAAATGATGTCTTTATTTCCTTCTATTTTTTGCTACTTTTTTAAAGTAAAATTTTAGATTTAATTTTTGATACCTTTCCCTGAATGCAAACTTTCGAAAAAAGTATCATGATACTTTAATTTCAAGGCTATGGTGGCGATTATCTCTCAAAAAACTAATTTATAATTTAGTCAAAACAAAAGTATTAAATTTCGACAATCAGTACAACAATTTTTAATTCTTATACCTCTTGTAATACCACAACAAATAATTAAGGAATTCCTTCACTATTCTTAGTCGGAAGTAATGCCAAACTGGAAGTCAAGATTTTTTTTTAGTGTTTGACTCTTTGAGTTCTCTCTACAAAACATCGCATTCCTTGTAATTTGTATATTGAGTCCAATCACACAAATTCTATACTCTCTTCAAATGTCTTTTATTTGTTATTCTATTCCCGTTTAACAAATGATTAATTAATATAAACACTGAAAGCTTTCTTGTGTAATCTTGTTCGTTTTCTTATTCATTTTCTTATTTACTTACTTGTTAATTTTATTATTCATTTATTCTAAATATAATGAAAGCCAATGAACACTATTTGAGACAATTAGTTATTTTTATAGATAACAAAATTGAGTTCTCTTAAAATTAGTCTTGATAAATTTTAGCAAAGTAAAAGAAACTTAAAGTAATTCTCCAATTTGTTGCTTGTTAAATTAACAAGGGAAAAATAAAATGGTTACTTAAAGATATGATAATTTTTCAAATTTAAAAAAATGTATATAAAATTGAAGCGACAGTTGGAGAGTAGTCTTACAACAATTAATATCATTGTTTATATTAATTGAACTGAAATGATGTCAAAAATGGTAATTAATTAATATTTTGTGGAAACGAATCCATAGAAGTATTTCTCTAAAATTTTGTTGAAATAATTTTTCATTGAATGAAAAGAAGGGATTTGTAAGAAGTGTTGTCAACAAAATAATATTCAAAATCCGCGACACTTTTCTTAAATATATACTCTATTAATAGAAATAACTCTAAACAACATATATTTACGTATATATGACCTGAATATATAAAAAAGAAGAGAAACGCAATGTTTAGTCACGTAATTAAAACAACCATTTCTTTCATTTGTATTAAGAAATAGTTGTTTTGCGATGAGTAGAGAAATGCCTGAAAACTGCTGGCAATCAATTATTCTGTTCAACAAAAACAGAAAGACATTGAACTGATTTTGTCGATTGTCTTAAATACCAGTGATGTCACAAATTGTGAATTCTTTAGAGTAGAAGACTGACAGACATTTGTTTGATGACATCGATTAAACTTATGGTATCTTTGAAATTAAGGAGTCATAGGATATGGGGATTATGAGCGATGGCATCCATTCTTCAGTCCATTCCCTCCAAACTATTAATTAGGTTTATTACACACAGATTATATTTATTTATGTAACGCCTATTCGTTAATTTGTTTCGCAAAAAAAGAGAGGAAATCATAATTCATGAGATCTAGAAATTGATAATTATTTGAATATTTCAATGAAAATGATTTTCCTTAAACTTTGAAGAGAAGCCAAAAATAATTATCCATTTGAAGTCATTCAGTGATTCATATAATTTAGTTTTTGTTTTTACTTCAAAAAAGATGTGAAGAAAGAGATATTTTCAGACAATTAATACAGAAATGAATTGACTTTTAATATATTTGTAGAAAAAGAGTACAATTTATTCATTAAATCAATTGAATAATAAATAAATCACTTCCAGGGAATCGAGTCATTAGTTTCTAAAAAGTAAGTACCGGTGGCCCTATTGTCAGAGTGATAACCCAACTCTGCATTAATCACTACTCTTTTCAATTTGGTCGATGGTTTGTCAACATCTGGGGGCGGATCGAGTGTCCACTGAGTCTTGAGTTCTCCTGGATTTTCAATACTCCACATAAAGAGTTCTACGGCTCGCAAATGATTTCCAGCATTTGAAAAGTCGGGTGCTTTCGGTTGATCGTAACCATAGTTGACGTATATGTCAACCGAACCCAACGGTCGGAGTGTTCCGTAATGATTGATTAGAGACAACAAATCAGGGGATCGAAACTTGTGATAACTGTCAGTATGTATGACGTCTGTGAACTGGGAATCCGTTTCTCTTAACATATTCTTCTCATTAATTTTTTCAAAAGATGGCCCTGCTGGATCTAATCCTATTATCAAATTACAAATTAATTGAAAAATAAATAAAATCAATTTATATATAAATACCAGTAATTCTGGCAAAAGAGGCGCAATTCTTGACGGCACTATTCCTTCCGGCGATTCCCATGAGATGTGCACCTAATCCGAGACCAATTCCCCAGATTTTGATTTTCATTCCGATTTTCTTTTTGATTTCGAGGACATAACCCGCGAGCCAAACACCAATTGGTTGTACATTGACTGCCGCCTGCGGGTACTTGAAAGCAGCCAATTCTGACCCTTTACCCCACCCGACAATAGCAATGGTTTGTTCAGATTCTTCGATCATTTTATCTTTCATTTCATGCATCCATTTTGTCTGACTATTACCCCAAAAGCCATGAGTAATAAACACAATACGAGGCAATGATAATAGTCCGGCATCTTTTAGTTTAGCCACAGCTTTTTGTGGCGGTAACTCCAAGTTTATAACAAAAGGTTGGCCTCCATTCGGGCCATAAACTAAAATCTCTGGTCGTATCTCTTCTAAACTCATTGGAGGAGGAATTTGATTCAAAGCCATAACTCAAATATGGATTTCACACAAATTTACACAAAAAATATGAAATTAGTTGAAACACAAATCAATATATTCTATAATAAAGTATTTGTTGTTTAATAATAACATTAAAACAATAAAAATATTGTTTTTCAGAATTATTACATAAAGTTATTGAGAATTTTATTATAATTTTTCGTTTTCTTCACTGAATTACTTCGGATTCATTCAAATAATAAATAAAATAACTTTAATTTTATGATTACGTAAACACATATTTCAGTTGAAATTCTTGACTCACAAATACTGACAGACTTTTCAGTTCTTTTACTTTAAGACTCAAAACGACCAGAGCTTTGACTATAACCAAACCGTTTTCACAAACTCTGAATCAAATGAACGAAATAAGGGATAGAACTGATGGAAGGCTCGACTCTTTAAACTATTTTTAGATTTTTATGTGTTTTTAGGATGAGTTAAGAATTCGGTTCTCAGCCTATGCTCTGTATTTGTATTCTTTTTGAGAGGGCACAGCACAGCACAGCACAG